>CM048047.1:24880817-24888317 GCA_026259375.1 Verasper variegatus
AAAACGTTTCACGATGTTTTCATTTCTCACCCGCGGAGACTCTGGTGTTTGTGCAGCCAGACGTTTCCCTCCAAACATTAGTGGAGCTTATTTAAAAAATCAGTTACAGTTACAGGAGAAGCCGCTCGACTCTCCCTCTGTTTTCATCCCAACGTTTCTTCAGAGCGGGGGTGGGGGGTGGGGGGGGCTGAATAGGGCCCTTGGCGCTTCATCTTTTTGTCCAGCGGCCTTGAAATTGTTAAGTCAAGCAGTTGTCAACGCTGTGGTCGACCCTGGTGCCTGTGGAGGACAAAAAAGATCTTAGAGCTTCTGTCATTTCCAGTGTGTGTGTGTGTGTGTGTGTGTGTGTGTGTGATGGCTCTAAGGTCTGCTCCTTTTGTTTTGAGCTCAACAATGGGCCCCTGGTCGGCCCAGAGTCGGCCCCCGGCCCGCCCGCTTTAACAGGGACACGCGCTGGAGCTTAATGTGCGCTGCCTTGCGTGAAAGGAGACGGCATGTGTTGCTTTTGTTGTGTAGGCCAGCTGCTTCGTTCAGTACTTAACAAGCACTTGTAGGGGAGGTGTGTGTGTGTGTGTGTGTGTGTGTGTGTGTGTGTGTGTGTGTGTGTGTGTGTGTGTGTGTGTGTGTGTGTGTGAGGCCCCTTTGAGGGGAGGAGAGTTGTTTTGTGATTCGAACATGAGACACACATGCACTCATAGTAATATTCTCTCCTTTTCCTCCCCCTTTCTCCCTTTCCCTCTCTTTCTTCTTCCTCCCTCCCTCTCCTCCCATCAGCCATCTGTGCGGCGGGCTGCAGTAAGAACGGTTTCTGCGACTCTCCCGGGGAGTGCGTGTGCCGGCAGGGCTGGCAGGGCGAGCACTGCGATGAGTGCGCCCGACACCCGGGCTGCCTCCACGGGACCTGCCAGCAGCCGTGGCAGTGCAACTGCAAGGAAGGCTGGGGGGGGCTGTACTGTGACCAAGGTGGGTTTTGCCTCAAACACGCCCCCTAGTGGCAGGTCGACACACTGCGACCCGTGGCTCATTCACACCTTCGCCCACAAACCACCTGCTGTCGTCCATTCACTACTTTAGGATTTAGTAGATAAATTCACACTCAGGCGACTGTCGCATGATAATGTTGAAGAACGTTAAAACGTTTACTCCTCAAGATAAACTTCAGTAGGAATCATTTATTTATCTTTATTCTCACGTTATAATGGTGTTTTGTGACGCAGCTGAATGGACATTAAACCCTCTGCAGGTTTCCAGACTGATAACTTGTGTTAATGTTAACACTACATACAGTGTGACCTTGTTGTTTCAACAGGTTTTTCGTTATTGTAAAGTTGATCATCGTCTGCATACAAGCAAATAAGAAACTAAAACAGAAAACGTTTGCCAAACCCAGAACAATCAAAGCGATTCGCCTCAGATGTCCCATGGTGTGCCCCAGGGCTCTGTCCTTGGTCCTCTTCTCTTTTCTCTGCACGTTGTTTTCCTCGGCAGGTTTACTCGAGAACACTTAAACACGTGAACACTTAAATCAGAGACCTCTGAGCAAGAGACGTCTGAACCTCTGATCATCTATTTAATTCAGCACAAAGCAGATTAAATGAGTCACAGAGTCTTGGAGTTCATTAATCAAACCTGTTGCTCTTCCTCTTTACAGACCTGAACTACTGCACCAACCACAGGCCGTGTCAGAACGATGCCTCGTGCACCAACACGGGTCAGGGCAGCTACACCTGCACCTGCCGCCCCGGGTTCACTGGCAAAAACTGCGAGATCGAGACCAACGAGTGCGACAGCAATCCCTGCAAGAACGGCGGCAGCTGCAAAGTAAGTCAGCGCGGCAGATCTGACGGAGCGGTTTCCCCCGTCACGCACGTGCTCCCTGAGATTAATAAAGTTCTGATGAATCATCCTAAAGTTTGATCAGAGAGCCTGACGCCATTGTCTTCTCCTCCCACCTTTACCTCAGGATCTGGTGAGCGATTATTCGTGCGCGTGCCCTCAGGGCTTCTACGGGAAGAACTGTGAGGTCAGCGCCATGAAGTGCGCAGATGAGCCGTGCTTTAACGGAGGGACCTGCGAGGAGAACGTCGACGGTGGCTACAGCTGCCACTGCCCGGCCGGCTTCACGGGCTCCAACTGTGAGAAGAGAAATGATAGATGCAGCAGCAACCCCTGCGCCAATGGTACGAACCAACAGTTCATTCGATTTTACAAACAAAAGAAAGACCAAATTATTGTCATGTGAACCACATAAACAGTGATGGAGCTGAATGGAGACACATCAGCTGTTTTCAGACATGAGCTCCAGAGCTTCTCCAGAGTTTGTGTTTCACAGCAGCAGGTTTTTCTACAGGAGGTGTTCACACATGATCCTCCAGAGAAAACCCAGAGGAGTCCTCATGTCTGAAAGCAGCTCATGGGATCACTCTGCTTTATTCCCTTTTTAGAAGCTGCAAGTTATTTGAAGTCGAATCAGTTTTTAAGGGTTGTGTCTCTAAACATTATAGAGTAAGTGTGATTCAGATCATTTGACTTTATTGGCTCATTCATATCTTTGGCTTCAGTGAACTGGTGTTAAATGAAAGTGTGGTTGTGTTAGTCTGGAGCTGTGGGTCGTAGCGTTGTCCCGGAGTCATCTCGTTTCTACACAAACCCTGAGCCGGAGTTTCAGACGTGATGCAAGGAGACTTTGATTGTTTGAGTGTGAAGTGTGAACTTCTGTGGAAGTTCTCAGGAACGTTTCTGCGATGGCAAATGTTCCAGTTGAGCGAGGAGATGACAGACGAATCTGAGGCTGAATGTAAATAATCACCACAAAGTTCAGGTTACATCCTGCAAACTGTGAGAACAGATACTTGATCAGTTGCTTCATCTGTCACATTCATTTGATCAGGTGTGTGTGTGTGTGTGTGTCTGACTGATTCCTGTGTTGTGCCTCTGAACATGTCTCATCGCCTCCCCGCTGATAACACAAATATTTCGGTCCTGGCTGTCGTGGTTGTCAACAGACCTGTTTTCTCTCGGCGCCCTCGCTCTCTGTTTGTGGCGTCTCAGCAGGAATGCAGCTCTCCGCCTCATGGAGTCAGCGCTGGTGCACGGCTCATTTCTCTGAGGAAATGCAGAACCGCTCTCTGAGTTTTACAAGATAACCGAGCCGGTTGCATGTCACTGCGCACATTGAACCCATTTGCTTTAAATTACACAATGTTTGTGCTGAACATTTACCATCAGATCCTGTCTTCTGGACGCCTGCTTTCATTTGTGATTCTAAATGAACTCTCTGAACGTTCATGTCTCTGCAAGTTTTCATAGTGGTGAGAAATGAAGTGAGCGCTGCCAGGAGGGAGGTGAAGGATTTATTAAAAGGGTTAGAGTTTGTTGTTTTTTCAGCTTTTTGATGCCACCGAGTTGAAATGTTGTTTGTCAGAGAGGTGACGAGTTAACGAAGGTAGATTTTCAGGGTTTGTTTGTCGTTTTCAGCCGTCCAATCAAACTCTTTAAAACAAGAGCAGACAGATAATCAGGATCGCAAGGCTCCAGTTTCACAACTTTCATTGCAAAATAAAACGATATCACTGAATCTTGACGTGTGGCGTCCCTGAGGGCCCTAGTTCAGCCGACAGTCCTCCCTCAGGTCCTCATTACGGTTGAAAAACCGCCGTCTGCTTATCTTATCTGGAATCAGCAGTAATTCCTGAGAAAACTCATTGCTGTTTCACGTCTGCTCAGAACAAACAAATCTGGAGCTTTTTTACAGTGTTTATGCTGCAGTTGAGTCACTGTCGTGTTTTTCTCATGCACAGCGTTTCCTACAGTTAATAAACGCTGCTGCTCAGGTCACGTGACTTCCTGGTTTCTAATCACTCACACATGTCTCTCCTGATGAGCAGCATCAGCTGTGAGGAAACGTAATAAAACAGGTTCCCTGTGTTCCCTCTGCCTCATCTCCCTCCAGATGAGCTCTGTCAGCCTCTTATCTCCAGAGGAGTTAAACAGCAGCAGCCGAGTAAAATCCAGAAGTTACTCTGGAGGTTTTTTGGATTTGAGCCTTTTCTCATGAACATATTCCTGCAGCAGCAGTTTCCTTCCATCCTGTCTCTTAACTCACATTCAAACGTCCAGTGTTTAGTTTGACGTTTTGTCTCCATCTTGAACTCGACTGATTAACAATATTAACGTGACCCTTCCGTCTCTGTGCAGGTGCTCAGTGTCTGGACCTCGGACAGCGCGTCATGTGTCGCTGTCGTCCCGGCTTCACAGGATCTCGCTGTGAAACCAACATCGACGACTGCGCCAACAACCCCTGCCGCAACGCCGGCACCTGCGTCGATGGCGTCAATGACTTCACCTGCACGTGCACGCTCGGCTTCACGAGTAAGGACTGCTCCATGCGCTCCAGCCCCTGCGACCATTTCCCCTGCGACAACGGGGGCACGTGCTACACCCACTTCTCGGGCCCCGTGTGTCAGTGTCCGCCGGGCTTCATGGGCGCCCGGTGTGAGTACTCTGTGGAGACCACCCCCCCCACCAAACCACCCGTGAACAGTGATTCCTCTCCTGCGCTCATCGCCGCCGTCGCCCTCGGCCTGGTGACGCTGGCTCTGCTGCTGTGCGCTGCCGTCCACATTCTGCGACAGCTGCGTCGCGGCAGGAAGCTCACAGCCCTTTCCAGATCGGTGAAGAACGACCTGGAGGCAGTAAACAACCGCAACGCAGTGATCGGTGGGGGTGGACATAATAATGGGAGCTTACCCGGAGCGCCGCTGGGCAGCCTGCGAGAGAAGGAGGCCTTCCTCATCCCCGGAGGACAACTCAAAGTATCCAATAAGGACGCAGCGCTGGTGGAGAAGGGCACCGACAGCATGGCCGTGTTTAAAAACAAGATGGCGGACTATAACCTGGCGAACGAGGAGCAGCGTCTTGGCAAGAACAAGTTCGACCTGTAAGAATCTGTCAATATGTTGATGTCTCTCTGTGTTTGTGTTTTTGTCCCTCGTGCTGTTCCGTCTCTTCGAGTCGCAGCGTGTTTGTCGTTATCTGATCATCGTGTTCACGCACCGTCACAAACTGTTCCTGTACCAACCACCTCTCTCTCTCTCTCTCTCACAGTAAGAAGTGCGACTCGTCCATCACCTTTGCAAAGGACAGTGTGTATCACCCAGTGTTCATCATCCCGGAGCAGAGGGAGCAGTGTGTGTTTGCTACTGAGGTGAGGACACACCCACCTCTTCTAGACCAATGAGCTGGTCAGAAGCAGCAGCCAGTCAGTGCTGTTGTTAGCTGTGCACACACACTTTGTTCAGTATCAGAATCACAAAGGTCTGATCCTCTGATATACAACAGCTTTAGACTTTATTGACCCACATAGTGAAACACTGAGGGTTTTATTAGTTTATTACTTTATATGCTCAACAACAGGTTGAAATATAATAGAAACATAACGACTGACAGATAAACTTAATATCTGTGATCAGGAGTCATTTAAGTTTTTTATTGTCGTGTGTTTTTTCTTAATGTTTAGTTACATTTTTAAGTCAAAGCTGCCAAATCCCAAACTACTCCTTTCAAGAAACATTTCTTTATTTCTTCATTCAATTCATCCTTTGTCAGATTCTTGTAAATGTACAACCTTGACTGGCGATTCACACGGATCACTAACCGCTGTTCCTCTGTGTCGTCCTCAGGTTTGACCTCAGACCGCCGGCACGCAGACTTTCATGCTGAAGCATTGTCTGTCCAGGACAGTCCACCCAGAGGGTCTCACTATTTTATTTAATATTTATTACCCCTGCTCAGTGGAAAGAGACAACAAGACAAAACCTTTTAAAGACTCGTTTCCACTTTGATACCGACAGTTCTTGGACGACTAGGTTGTGGAAAAGAAGGAAGGAGCAGCGGAGGAGGAGAGAAAAGAGGAAAAGACTGAATGTCCAGCATCATTTGCACTATTTATCTTTTTTTATACATTAAATCTTAATATAATTTTTCTTGCTCTACAATTTTCTTTGGATCAAATATGAATGAGATGTGAAGAGTTGGATTTTTCCACCAATCAAAAAGGCCAGTGCCGCACCAGTGCTTCCTAATCGCCGTGGCAACCATCTCCTGTACAGTTTCACAATAAGATGTCAATCAAATCGTCGGAGGACCTGACGGACGATCGAACGTTGAGTTTCAGGTCAAAAAACCTGAACGTTTCCCTCTTTTATTCGATCTGAAAGACGAACGGAGGAATGTTTTGATTTCTTGTTTTCTGAGGAGACGAAGCATCTTATGTGAAGAAGAAGAACATCGGACAATCACACAAACTCTGAAGTGCCTCTTCACATGAAAACGTATTCAAACAACAAATAGAATTTGTTGCTTCTGGAAACCAGAGGGATTTTACTGGATCTCATATTCAATCTGTCTTGAAAAGCTCAGAACCATATTCAGATCCACTGGAACCATCTGTTTGAATCCAGTTTATACTTCTAGACCCAATCCCAATCAGAGTCCCAGATTCTGATCCGAGTCTAAACGAGGTTTCAGGTGAATCAGCACAATCAGCAGATCATCTGTTCTAACACTCAAAAGTCAAACCTGAAGAGTTCAGCTGAGCTGGATTCACTTTACAAATCAGTTTGTCTTCCTGTGGCTGGGCCTGTTTTTTATCCAGTCGTAGCTTTGAGAGGTTTAATTTTCAAAGAAAGCAGAAAAACAAACTAACAAAGAAAACTGAAGAGGTTAGTTTGAGTCGTCACTTCTCTGAGTTCCTCTGCTTTTACAGTTTATTACAAATGTGAAGGAACCCAGAGAGTTTCTATTCGGTCTTTTTTACCGAATCCATTTGATACCAAAAATAAGTGTTTTTCCTGTGTAGTCGTGTCTTTGTACTATCTTTGTTAATTTAAGAAAACAATGCAATGTGTACATATCGTCCAGAACATAGTTTTCCTATTTAATTTTGCCCTTTGTAAATAATTGTGTATTTATGAAAGAGAATTGTATATATGTCTATGTTATTAATGTGCCTAATGTCAGAATCAAGAAATATATTTTTTCATAAATAAAATGTGAAAATAATGAACGTTGCTGTTTCAGTTTTCTTTCTCGCTTTTTCAAACACACATGTTCAACACCTGAGATCTTTATTTTCTCTTTGTCTTTTTTATGATTTCCAAATTTGGTTTCGCTGGCGGTGCATCCAGGATATTCTAGAGTCATTTTAGTACAATGGGAGGAAGTGGAGGCGCGTCGGCCATCTTTATTTACAATGTAATTACAGCAAGTTCTTAAAAACTGAAACTATATCGTTAGTTAGTTTTGTTAGGTTATTTCTTCGGGTTAAGAAGTGGAGGGTAATGAGACAAATCAGACATTCTTAGTCTCTTAATCTTTGTTTTTCCGTCTCTTCCGTCTTATCTCGACTTCCCTGTCTTTATAAAGAGAGCATGCTGAGTCAGGTCAGGTCAGAGAGGCTTTAACCAGCAGTTTAAATTAAACATTAAACATAATCTCTGC
>CM048047.1:24893317-24900817 GCA_026259375.1 Verasper variegatus
AATCTTTCACCAATCAGCTGATCCATGCAACCTTTTCTACGCGCAGTCAGAAAACTGTTGGTTTCATTTCTGTGATAATCAACTTCCAGAGCGTTGAGACCTGTTTCCCATCTGCTGTTATTGTCCCAGTCCCAGTGGTGTCTCATGAGAGGGGGACATGGTGTCTCTCAGGTGAATGAACAGAAGAGACCGCTGCTCTTTCATGTCCAAAGGGGACACAGTGGTTTGGTCATCTGGGACGACCTCTGTCCTCGGGATCCCCCGGGAGGAGCTGAGTGTGGCTGGGGAGACGTCTGGACGACCTATTTGGCCGCGTCCTCCGAGCCCGGAGCAGATGTAGATGTAAAGGGCTTCAAGAAACATTCTACAACTATTCTACTTTTAAGACTAATGAGCGGCATCGACATCACAACTTTACGTTTGTCTCATGTTGTCACAAAGATCTCTGCATTAGTTCATGAGGAATTCACAAAGATGTTGATGAACAGATTTCAGTATCGAACTTTGTACACAGGTGGTTCACCGAGGCTCAGCAGGGACAAGACGTCTTCAACAAGCTTCTCTCTCAAACTGAAAAGTTGGATCGTTGCTTCCCTGAATCTCAAAACTCTTCATGTTTTGTTAAAACCTAATCTGATGACTGAATTTTGTTCATAGTAAAACAAGTGCTGACCCCACACAGAGGAGTCACACATGAAACCAGCCTTTTGTTTCCTGACTTGAATCCCACAGACGTTTTTACAGAATCAAGTCGTCATGAAGAACAGAGATGTGACAGTTAAACAGTTAAACATATTAACTGTAGTCGTCGGAGGAAGCAGGATAAAAGGTCAGCTTCAAACTGTTTGCCATGTAAACAGAAGATACTTTGTACACGCTCCGTGTCAACAAGCAGCGTCGTCTCCCAGAAATTAGTGTTTCCGTACAACTGCAAAATATGTTTTATAGGAAACATAATCGCCAGCTGGATTATGTTGAGAGGCAACATTCCTTCTGAATATTATTAACGAGTGGAGGCACCAGGAGGTTGTTGGGGTGAAAGTGGGACGTACAACATGCGTGAGCGAGTCTCACTCCGCTTCAGGCCACAAAGAAGATGGTGTGTGGAATCAAACCAGCGTCTCTCACTGACCTGGACCCGGAGTCTGAACACAGCCACACAGCATCTAACACGTAAACATTTACATTGAATGAAAACCTCTCTGCTGCAGTTCCTTCAGCAGATGGAGTCAAATGAGGTCTGACGTTGGAGGAATCTCATGAAGTGTGTGTCTGACGTTACAGATTTATCATGTGTGTGTGTGTTAAATATTTACACTCAAACTGAAACACTGACGACTGGAAAACACGTTATTCTAAACACAAACTGCGTAAATACACCCACTACATCCGTGTGTCACAGATAAAACGGGATGTTTATCTCCTAAAAACATTTTACTCGTTAAATTACAACATCGTTCTTGAATTATTTCGACTTTATTCTTGAAATCTCTGAATGTTTAAATTCGTAAGTTAAATTTGTTGTGCATTATGTTCAGCGGCAGATTCATTTGGTGCCTCACTGAGTGTTTGGCTTCTCAGTAATAAGTTTTCTGTACTTCCTTTGGTTTTGTGGAAAAGTGGCACATCTGTTAATAATAAAATGTTTATCATTCGTATTCTTTTGCTTTTATATTTCCCACTTGGATTTTTATCTGATTCTTTAAACAACGTCAGATCTTTTTATATTTGTTTAACACGATCCACAGAATTAAAACACTCCCACTCTTTATGATTTTCCCCGTTTAAAATCTCACTGTGTTTTTCTGACTTGTTGTGAAGGATCTGGAGAATATTTGGTTCTGTTGTAGTTCATCTGAGTTACAGGCGTCTCGATGCAGAACACTGTTGTATAGATCATTTGTTTACTCAAATCTGGATTTAGATGTTTCACAAGGGGAGTGTCGGAGGCACGAACTCTACTGAGTGACGGTCAGGTTAAATTAATGTGATTACTTTATACTTAATAATTGTTCAATGATTTTATCATGATCATACAGAATCATGCCGTGACAGAATCGAACATCCGTCCCGAGTGATCTGCTCACAAGTGAACGCACCGAGAGAGAGATCCGATCCCTCAGACCACATCCCGAGGTGGTTCGGGACAAGTGCTGAAAACTCAGATGAAGATTTTAGACGTTTTGATAAAGAGCCACAGATCTGATGTTGAAGTATCTCAGATCAGTAAAGTAAAACATCAACATACAGATGTTTAAACACTCTCCATGTTCTGTGTCTCTTCTCTTTATCTCACAAGTCATCTCAATCGTACTTTTCCTTCCTTCTAAAATAATCACTCCTCCTCCTCCTCCTCCTCCTCCTCCTCCTCATTCCAGTGACCTCTGACCCTACATCCTGTTTGTGCGTTGAATAATTGTGAAACAACAACATAACTGAGAGTTTTGGAGCGTTTTGTCTGACCAAACAAAGATTGGAGGGTGAAGACACTTTCATACGGCTGCAACATTTTGGGCTCCATCAAAGAAATGTATCCACTTCACCCCCCCACTTCACTTCCCCCCCATCTGTCCGTCTGTCTCCCAGCTGACGTTGTAGACGACATCGGTAACTGTGAGATAAAACTACTTCTGACCAAAGTCTGGGAAAGAACTCGCCGTGGAACTGATAAAGTGTTGAAGTCGTCTCGCTGCAGCACCATGAGGCTGATGACAAAGGGATTCAATTAGTCAAGTCATCTGGTAACAACATGTTTGGAATGAGGCTGGTTCTGCTGCTGCGTGGGTGTGAACTCAGCAACAAAACCACATCGCTGTGAGACATCAGCATCTCTGACCCACAGAGAACTTCAGGGGTGAAAAATCTCTGTTCAGCAGTTCTCAGTTATTTCTTCTTCAAGGGAAATGAGATCCATTAGATCAATCTGCGCCATGTTGCTCTGTTTGTGGTTTTATTACAACATGTTTGTGTTGTTGAGAAAGAACAGATATATATAACAACATTCAGTGAATTAATTATAAGGATGAGAAACGCCTTAAGATGTAAATAAATTTCAGACGCAGGACGAAATATTTCAACATATTTAAGACACTTTAAGGCCTAAAATGCAGATCGTTGAATTTAAGACCTTGTAAGAACCTGCAGAGACGCGGACTTTGGTTCCTCCAGAACAAACTGACTCACAGGAGTGAGAAGATAAAGTCTTGTTGGAGGAAATGAAGCCTCAACGTGCTCCTCGTTCCTCGTTAGAAACAGAAATCTGCTACAGTCTGAAGAACATCTTGAGTTTCACGTCTCCTGCAGAGCTCAGTGAAACATCCTCTCTGTTCTCACAATGATCCACAGCAGCTTTATTACCCGGATTGAGTTTAGTGCAGGTGACAGGACAGTGTGTGTGTGTGTGTGTGTGTGTGTGTGTGTGTGTGTGTGTGTGTGTGTGTGTGTGTGTGTGTGTGTGTGTGTGTGTGTGTGTGTGTGTGTGTGTGTGTGTGTGTGTGTGTGTGTGTGTGTGTGTGAGAGAGAGGATACTGTAGCTGAAGGATGTTGTGACTGCTCTTCACCTCGTAGATTTATAGACGGCTGATGTCTCTACCATGTGCTCGTCCTGTCTGTGGACACACACACGGTGGATTCAGTCTTTCTCCCTGACGCACATTGAACCCAACGACAAGACGATCCTGAGAAAAACACGATTTCATGAAATCCAGATATTAACACAGATTCAATCACATGGAACAAATCCTGTCGATAAAACACAGGGAAGTGAACGTTAAATTATACAGTGATGAAAGAGTGTGTGAGAGTAAATGTCAGTGTGTGTGTTTTATTGTGACGCAGTAGGAGATGATGATTGGACATGGTCACGCTGCTCAGCAGCTTCCTCTGCAGGAAGAGAGAAGTAATGACACCCACCTGTTCACCTGTCCATCAAAGTGCCGCCGCAACAAGAACATCAGCTGTCATGTCTGTGTCTGCGTCGACAGGAAGGTCAGAGGTCACAGCCCATTCGGGTCCTGTCTGATTTCACTTCCTGCACGGACCAAGCGCTTGAATGTGTCGTCACCGCGCAGCCTCAGCCACCAATCCCCGATCAGACACGTGTTGTCGTGGTTACAGTTAGTGTCAGTTTGGTGCTGGGTGAGGCGGAGCCACGTTGTTTTAGTGGAGCAGCAAGAGAGTGAAAGTTAAAGAGTGTTTTATCAGTTTAATCTTTCGTCACGGCACGTCCAAGGAGCAGGGCAGAAACATGACGTCGATGTTTACAACAAGCACGAACAGCGTCTTGAAGGATAAGAAGCGTCGCAGCAGAACGGACACGCACATTGTGGAATAGATAAACATCAGCTCGGTGTTAAGCTGCTCACTCATCTTTTTCTTTTTAATTCTTCTCAATTACAACTTCATTCTAGCAATATTACGACTTTATTCTCATAACATCGTGAAAATAAATCGTAGTTTATTTAAGTGACTAAAATAAATTTAAAAAACATGAGAGGAATAAATTCAGTGATTTCACTAAACATTGATGAGTTTAAATATAAAAATAACTTCTCAGTTCTGTAAATGAAAACACAACTTTCGCTTTCGTGTCAAAGGAAACCCTGAACACACACACACACACACACACACACACACACACACACACACACACACACACACACACACACACACACACACACACACACACACACACACACACAATCAAGGCAGTTACAGGAAATGCTATCTGACCAAACAGGAGACGTAAACACACTGAAGGAAACAAAGATAAAAAGTCTTCTCCTGGTTTCTTGTCGTTTTCTTCATCACTCTTCCTTCCTGTGTTCACAGTCGTCTTCCTCCTGCTCAGGTCACTCGGTGCACAAACGCTCTTACTTGTTGTGTTTCTATTAAAAGCTGCTCCAAGGGAGACGTCCATTTCCTGTCTGTCCATATCCTCTTCCTGTTGGAGAGAGGTTGTCCCAGTCGTCCCAGAGGACAGCTGGAGGAGTCAGGTTCACTTGTTGTGTCCAACACAACACAATGTCCAACACAACCTGTGTCCAACACAACACAGTGTCCAACACAACACAGTGTCTAACACAACCTGTGTCCAACACAACACAGTGTCCAACACAACACAGTGTCCAACACAACCTGTGTCCAACACAACACAGTGTCCAACACAACACAGTGTCTAACACAACCTGTGTCCAACACAACACAGTGTCCAACACAACACAATGTCCAACACAACACAGTGTCCAACACAACACAGTGTCCAACACAACACAATGTCCAACACAACACAGTGTCTAACACAACACAGTGTCTAACACAACCTGTGTCCAACACAACACAGTGTCTAACACAACACAATGTCCAACACAACCTGTGTCCAACACAACACAGTGTCCAACACAACACAGTGTCTAACACAACACAGTGTCTAACACAACCTGTGTCCAACACAATACAGTGTCTAACACAACACAATGTCCAACACAACCTGTGTCCAACACAACACAGTGTCTAACACAACACAGTGTCCAACACAACACAATGTCCAACACAACACAACACATTGTCTAACACAACACAGTGTCTAACACAACCTGTGTCCAACACAACACAGTGTCTAACACAACACAGTGTCCAACACAACACAATGTCCAACACAACACAACACAGTGTCTAACACAACCTGTGTCCAACACAACACAATGTCCAACACAACACAGTGTCTAACACAACACAGTGTCTAACACAACACAGTGTCTAACACAACACAATGTCCAACACAACCTGTGTCCAACACAACACAGTGTCCAACACAACACAGTGTCTAACACAACACAGTGTCTAACACAACCTGTGTCCAACACAACACAGTGTCTAACACAACACAATGTCCAACACAACCTGTGTCCAACACAACACAGTGTCTAACACAACACAGTGTCTAACACAACACAGTGTCTAACACAACCTGTGTCCAACACAACACAGTGTCTAACACAACACAGTGTCCAACACAACACAATGTCCAACACAACACAACACAGTGTCTAACACAACCTGTGTCCAACACAACACAATGTCCAACACAACACAGTGTCTAACACAACACAGTGTCTAACACAACCTGTGTCCAACACTGCATTGGTCGCTTCTGTCTTAATAAACATTTGGTACGATTATGTGTGTGTGTGTGTCTGTGTGTGTGTGTCATTGTAGTTTCCTCATATAAATCAGCAAAGAGAAACATGTTGGTGTGAGATCAGTTTCCAGAGATTTGATTCACAGAAGAACTTTCTACTTTCCAGTAGAATGAGGCTTCATACATTTCACTTTTCTTAACTACACAACACAAACAATGTGTTTTGTGCGTCTCTAAACCTGTGGAACCTGCAGTTTGGTTGTGTTGCGTCAGTGCTGCTGCTTTGTGAGTCTGAAAGTGACCCGAGAGCTTGTGTGCTGCCGTGTCCTCACGCCTCAGCGGCTCGGAGCTATGTGGCCCCGCCGGCCTCCACCTGCGCCCGGCTGCAGCCGCGTGTTTCCTGCTGCTCGGCTCCGTCTCCAACTCGGTGCTGCCAAAGATCCGGCCGCTGGCTGAAACTGGGACTGACGGCTCCTGCACACAAGGGACACACAACATGGCTTCAGTTAGAGGGCAGGGGGTGACCTCCATGTTTATTACTACACTACAGTGGTTTGAATATATCAGTTCATTCTCCAATGAGAGAACAGATCAGGTGGAAGTCAATGTTTCTATTAAACATCCAATAATAATCATCCTGTCGCTAAAAGACCCAGTGAAACGCTGACGGGAACCAGCAGCTCGATGAGGAAGGTCCTGACGACCGCCGGCTCTCTGATCTCCAGACTTCTGAGAATCTGTCCGTTGACACATTGTCAGTAAAGGTCACTCGTCATGGGGAGGAAGTAAAAAAGTCCAGAAAGCTTTCTGATTGGACACAGAGTGAGTAATCGACCCCGAGGACAGGAAGTCAACAAGTGTTTTACAGGAAGAGGTGACGGAGATGTGAAAATACCAGGTGGTTGGTTTCATAAAGAACAGTTTACACAGAACTCAACCTGGAACCTGGACCAGACTTTAAACCCTGAAGGTGATTTTAGAAGGTTTGACTGTGACTCTACTGAAACCTCGACCCTTCAGTCGCTGCACCTGCTGGACAGAGAACGTCTGTGCCTCCATGAGCAGATGTTAAAGCTCTGGTTGGTAAATATGGAAAAAAATGCGACGATCATCTCACCTCCTCCAATTGGCCCTTTCTTCAAAGCTCCTCCCTCAAAACACGTGAACACTTGCTAGAAGACGATTCGCTGACTTCTGACCCTCGTCTCTGCCTCCGTGGCTCAGGACATGGCTGGAGACTCCTGTGGTGGACAGTGAGGACACGGCAGGTCGTTTCATTCTGGGATGAAGTCTCAGTCCTACGAGGATTTTATGCATTGACATGAAGAGAAACTAAAAGGTCCCAGAAACAAAAGCCCTCC
>CM048047.1:24903317-24960817 GCA_026259375.1 Verasper variegatus
GCCCCTGCAGAGGAACTGGCTCAGGAAGCGAGATCTTGGCGGTAAGCGTGGCTTGTTTACGCTGTTTGTTTACTCTCCTCTGGCCGACTGGAAACAACCTGACTCTAATGACCGACCCTCGAGGGAAATTCAGGGAATTGAAGCTGAAGGAAACGCGTTCGTAAATCAGGAAACGATTTCCCCCAGAGATGGATGATAAATAGCTGTGAGACACTCAGAGGGAAATGACTGACTTTGAGTGTCAAAGGTTAAAGGGAAACTCCGCTGGATTTCCACCTCAGCAGGTGTGTAAAGGATCCTGCGGCTGTCCGTACCTGCAGGGGGCGCTGTGTGAGGTCTGAGCTGCTTTAAAAGATACATTCTCTCTTCATACATCAGCTCTGTCGGATTATATATAAAGATGATCGGTGACTGAACATGAAGACACACATCACATCCCAAACACACAAGGTGAGGCGGTGTGACCTCACAAAGACGTCCGATCTGGAGAAACACAAACAGGAAGTGCACCTGCTGAGCACTAACAGTAAATGATCAGGATCACCTGTCAGTTGGCAGCATTACACAAAAACTACTGGACAGATTGTGTTGATAATCCGAGCACATGCACAAAGATCTTATCAAGTCTTTGCCTCTTCAAATACTTCCAGTAAATCAGACGTTGAACGCAACGAACAGAATACGAAAGCAGGGAGCAGCGTAACTGGAAACCCCCCCGCAATTTAAGAGGAGAAGGAGGAAGAGGAAGAGGAAGATCAGACTTCAGATAAGTTGTTAAGAGAGGACTTTCTGCTTTAGTTTCATGACATCTGAGTAACGTGACTGTGGAGAACAACACAAACAACAACAAAGAGGACGTGTGCAGGGACACAGCAGGAGAGGACGACTCGGAGGACACGGGCTCAGAAGCTGATCGATGACAAAGGGAAGATCTGGAAGCTTGTAGGAACATCTGGGCTGTGATTGGCTCGTGGTGGAAATGTCACATGACTGAGTTACATACAAGTTACATATTACGTTATATATAATACAGACACGAGATCAACATCCCCACATTCACACAAATTATATATTAGATTGTAATTCTGCAAAAACGAGACCAGAGAGAAAAAACCCTGCACAACAACTGTGTGTTACTTGTTTTAATATTTTGAGTGTGATGATGAAGGTCATCGACTGAATCACTTCATTTCAATCGACTCCTGACAACGTGCAGGAATTCTTTACTTTATTTGGCAGCGAATTCAGGCCACGGTTGTGATTCCGAAACTGAACTGACACCGTTGGAATTTCATGACAAATCAGTTTGTTGCTCTGGGAGTGTTTGAGCCAGAAGTGCGTTGTGCTTTCCGCTCACATAATCAACAGGTGTGTTTGTGTGTCTGTGCGTGTTCAGGTGACACTGAGGGATATCTGTCACTTCAGCAGAACTGAAAGTAAACAGGTGGGGCGGTTTATGAGTCAGTGTCGTTAACAGTTAACAATAAATCACTCGGCTCAGTTTCCTCTGCAGCTCAAACCGAACGGGGACAGTTTCTTCTGGAAAAACCTCCTTCGTCATTTCGAGCTTTACGGTCGGAGGAGAGGAGATGTGGAGAATTCAGGAGGATCTGTCAGCAGACATGACAAGTGACATCGGCAAAATGAAAGTGAGCCTGAATGTAAAAACTGCCAATTGGGTCCAAATTTCCCCGAAATCCAATCTGGGCCTCCGAGTTTGTTCAGTCCTGGTTTATTTGGTGTTTCACCTGCTGACACGTAGCAGTGACTGCTGGGTGTCAGGTGTGGCTCTGGGACACGTCTAATTGAATCTTTGACGGGTTGGAAAGAGAGAATGGAGAAGGTGGGTCGTCCAGTCGTTCTCTGAAATCTGCAGCTGAGCTGAGACACTTCCCAGTTCTACTGGAGGGAGAACTGGTGGAGTCTGGTGAGCTCGGGTGCAGGTTAATAAATCCATGTGGGTGAGTTAATAAGTTAATGGGTCCACAGAGGATGAATCAGTATCACCGTGTTTCAGGAATGTTCTGTCTCATTACGTCCGCCCGGGACTCAGTGGGATGTTCCTCTCTCCTCTGGTCGGAGCTGCACTGCAGAGCGTCACCTCTCATTTGTCTTTGGAAACAATGGCCCAGTTATATAACAGCATTCTTCACATATTTCCCCAAGAAACGGTTTTAACGGGACATTTTCAGCCTTTTAATGGAGACGGATGAAACTGTTGGAGATCTTTAACCTGACGTCTCCTCACTCACTCACATTATTGCCAGTATCTCCACTCTAGTTGTTTTCTATATTTGCAGTATCTTGATGTACATGAACCTAAGTTGAGGGTGAGTCAAGACAATCACAGACTGTGAATAAAGATGGACGACACGTCTCCACTTCCTCCTTCTGTCCAAACAAGATCCCAAAACTTCTCAGATACGAGACGCGGCCATCTTGTGCCCGTCACTCCATTTGGAGCCAGATTCCGATGGAGTGGCCGGATTGAGGTTTGGACATTACA
This sequence comes from Verasper variegatus, assembly GCA_026259375.1. Classification (NCBI taxonomy): domain Eukaryota; kingdom Metazoa; phylum Chordata; class Actinopteri; order Pleuronectiformes; family Pleuronectidae; genus Verasper; species Verasper variegatus. The sequence continues at coordinate 24,905,824 of CM048047.1, forward strand.
CGTGGTCGACCAATCAGGAGTCAGTCTCAGCTGTCAATCATGATGTCTCACTGCGTTTTTATAGTATATGTATGTTCAATGTGATAACAACTACCTGAAATGACAGAAACCATCTTTGACAAACATTTAATGTCCACTTTAGTTTGGTCCATGACCCATCTGCTAACATGGAGGAGGCAGAGCTTATGACCTTAACTGCAGCCAGACACCAGGAGGCGATAGAGATGCTTTGTCATCCATCTTTATAAGCAGAGGCCTCAGTCTGTCTCTGTCTCTGGATCATCCGTCATTGTCTCACACAATAATTGTACGTTTGAGGCTCATTTAGAAAGTCCTGGATCCGCCCATTTTTCTGGATCCAATATTTAATGGGTTCTTTTATTAAAGCTACAACCTTTCACCATAGTTCATGGAATCCGGTTGAGTGTTTATTGCGTAATCCTGGTCAAAACAAACTGTTGTATAGCTGCATCATAATCAAAAACCTAAATAATCGTGAACAGCGAGTCGTCCTATAACCGTCACCCTTTGTTGTCTCCGCTCATCAAGGTGTTTTTCTACTTTTTGTTTCACTATATAAAGTTTCACTGTGTAATTACAGGGTGGATTGTAGTGTCCCTGGCAAAGCTCCATCCTGTTCTGACTGGGGGGGGTGGCTCTGTGCCAACACACACACACCTCTGGGTTCATCGGCTGCGACAGTTTGGACAAAAGCTGAACATCAGTGAGTGTGTGTGTGTTCAGACATCACCTGTCAGTTTACACACATCAGACACACAACCTGCGTCTTCTCTTTAGGATGTTGGAGCTGAGTCTGTGACAGATCCAGATGCTGGATCCAGATCCTGATGGTGTCAGCTGATCGAGGACCGTGATCACAACATGTCTCCTCACATCTTCTCCCATCAGGAGCTCCTCAGCTCCTCTGCTCCTTCATCTCCATCAGACATTCTGTAGAAACACTTTAAACATGAAGTTACCAACTGGTTCTTCTCATGTAGTGAATCCTGTTGTTGTGTTGATGTGTTCAGTTCCATCAGCAGCTGTTGGACTTGTGTCCTGGGAGAGGGTCCTCACATGGGACTGAGCTTTATTCACTGATCATGAAGTTTAAGGGAATATAAGACGGTGGCTCAGTGGTGTGCCATGTGCCATGTGGGGGGGGGGGGGGGGGGGGGGGGGGGGGGAGTTAACAAAGAAGAGTCCGACGCCATATTGGAGGAAAGTTTTGCTTTTCTTTCAGCAGAGTTGATTTCCAGTAAACTTCTTGGAACGATGGGACTTGGGCCAAGAGAGAGTTCATCAGATTTTGTTTGGGATCTGGACAAAGTGGAGAATCCAGGATCTCCGTCTTTAACTGTGAGATTTTGTGAGAATAATTTATGGACGTTGACGATCCAGTGGATCTGATCTGTAAGTGTGTGATGAGCTCGACTAGCTAGAGACGGAGGAACGAGCTCCTCTGACATCCAGGGTCCCTGTGTTTATAACTGGTTTATAACATTTATAATTACAGCTTTTATATTTGGGCATAAAAAATATATGAATGTTTTCTGATCTATAATTCTGAACACACTTTAGTTTGGATCCCATTTGTAAATGAAACATTAATAAATGATCAATATCATAAATGTACTTATGTTGAAGCTCTTTATTATATTTTCCAGTCTACAACTTGTTTAGTTACATTATAATTAAAAACGTTAAAAACATGTTTCCCATCTTCTCATGAGGATGTAATGTTTACAGTTTTTTTATTATTTCTAATTCTCCTTTTATTATTTCATTTTATTTTCCACACGGATTGCAGATATATATAAACCATAAATCACTTATAACATAATATGTGATAAATCTAATGGAGGTTTATTAACCTTCCTTTACACCTCAGGAGGTTTGAAACAGTTCAGTCTAAAGAAACCAGTTCAGAAGTTCATGTCCCAGTTGAAGCTGCGTCACTGCGCACGAGCACTGTGCACGAGCACTACTCACGAGTGTGCGTGTGGAAGTGGCTCCACCTAGTGTCCATGAACAGTCACTTGATGACACAGCAGCATGTTCCTGCTCCTCGCTGATTCAGGATCAGCTTCACTGAGGCAGCTCCAGTTCACCCTGTGTTTCCAACCTGCAGGTTGTAGGTTCACAGACCAGCAGCAGACAGAGCTGCCTCCTCTGGTTCACGATGACGACACGAACACAAACACTGCTCCCGTTCAATCTTTCACTTTTGTTAAAGTACTTTATTACAACTCTGCAAAAGCTAATTTCAAATATTGTTTCCTACGTAGTCATCGTTGCCATGGCGACTCAAGGACAGAGGAAATTGTACACGACAAACATAAGACAGCTGAGCATCGTTCTCCAGGTGATAGACGGAGCCCGGCCCGTTTGCTCTCTAGGCTTTCTTCTGAGGCATCGAGGCCGTGAAGAGCCAGTACAGAGAGTAGCATGTTCCTGTAGAGGACACACACACACACACACACACACACACACACACACACACACACACACACACACACACACACACACACACACACACACACACACACACACACACACACACACACACACACACACACACACACAGATTTACTGCTTCTGTTCTTCTGTCGTCAGATTCAAACCCTCGCTCTCATTCAGAGAAAGGTTCTGATAGGTTACCTGCCATGGTGATTGTCATGGTCGCCCGGTAGAGCAGAAGATCGACGGCTCCTCCCTTCAGGTGAACTGGGAGGCCGTTGTCCGCCTGTAACCATGGAAACCAAAACCAGTGTGCGTTAACACGTGTGTACGACGTTTAGCCACATCTGGACAGTGAACCAGGTTCTGAAGAACTTCAACAACTGTGATAATTTCACATGACGTCATCATTTATACTAAATGGAGGCGAATGATTGGTTAAAATAAAGCGAGGCTCTAATCTTATTGGTTAGAAAAGTTACTGGTTGCAGATCTCATCGGACTGGTCCTGGTGATTTAAAGCACAGCCGTGTTACCTGGAAGATCTTCTGGGCCTCGGGGACTCGGTTCCTCAGCTGCCGGGCAGAGCTGCTGAAGGCTCGGACGGCCAGAACCGGAACTTTCTGCAGACACAGCAAAACAAACGTTCTGGATGAAGAGATCGAGCGTCCCTGTGTTTTCATCTGAGCTGTAACGAAACCAAAACCACCAACACCATACCATCGTGCATGACTCAAAGGTGAACTGATTAGATTTTAGAGGTCAAGGGTCACATTGAAATATAAATAAATAAATGTACCCTGACTGAAACTGCTCTGATTGGTGGAGACAAAGAACCACAAAGGAGTAATTCTACTTTATACATATCTATGATTTCACATCCTTTCATGTAGATTTGTCTTTGTTGTAAATGTGAGACCGTCTACATTTTTCTTCCATTACACAAAACAGTCATTCTTTCCTGACGCTGTCGATTTACACTGATATTCTACTCATAGTCGAACACGTTAGAATCTAAATTTAAAGCAAACAAAGACAAGAAGTCCTCATGGTGACGGACTGGAAGACATCGTCGTCATGAAGCACATCTGGATTGTTCACGGCCGATAAGTAAACTGTGTAACTGACACTCTGAAATACCAGGACGTTGACCCGGAGACGTCGTGCTTCCACTTTAACTGTGTGTTGTTTTGAAATGAAACAGCCGTCACTTCCTCCTCTGACTGTGACCTGTGGACGGTCAGCTGGACTCTGTCTCTTTAAGGAAGCTGCAGGACTTTGAACCTGACACTTTGACCAATCGGGAGGCAGAGGAGGAGGAGACGTCCCCGGTCTGTGTGCTGGGAGGAGTTTGTTAAGAAAAGTCAAACACAGACTGTAACTGAACAGCAGCTGTTAGCAAAGACGACGGGGTCATCGTCACGTGACAGGAGCCCGACGAATCAGTGAAGACGCCGTCATGACCAACAAGATCAACACGTCCAGACTGAAACGCAGCCGCCGCGTTTTCAAACTAAAACGAGACCGTTTACAAACATCTCCATTTTAGTCCCGTGGACGTGAGACGAATCAGAGTAAGAGCTTCAGTGTTTTCTGTGCAGGAGACAAACACACTTTAGTTTTGAACTTTTACGATCAACTGTCACCAGTAGGGGAGCTGCTGCTCTGAAGCCTCAGGTTCACACTTTGTTCAGCGCCATCTTCTTTTATTTTTTTAAACGGAAATACCCATATTTGGAGCAGCAGGGGGTGGAGCCTGACTGAGAGATGGAGGACACACCCACCTACACCTGCCACCTGCACCCATTGGACAGTACTAGCTGTCAATCACACTGTGGTACCCCCCCCCCCCCACTACACACGGTGCTTTATGGTCTGTTTGACTCTAAATGATCATAATTCACTAAATGAACATCAGCTGTTTGAAGAAGACTTGAAACTAGAGACTGAGACATAAACTCTGAATGTTACTGACGTTATAAAGAGAGAAGTCACTTTCTATAGAAACTACCAGAGGAGTCGCCCCCTGCTGGTCAGAGAGAGAACACAGGTTTCAGGAACTTCTGCATTGGCTTCACTTCCTGGACCCAGAGTCTATTTTTATAACACAACATGTCTCCTTCAAGTAAAACTACATCAAGATTGTACTTGAGAGTGAAAACATGTGTGTGTGTGTGTGTGTGTGTGTGTGTGTGTGTGGAGGTCATGTGAGGCGATCCTGCCGTCAGTAAATATAGATCATATCTTCTTCGTGTGTTCACCGTGTGTTTGTGTCAAATAACACAAACACACGGTGAACAACACAGCGTCTGAAAGTCTTCCTGCTGAGGACAAAGGTCAAGTCGCCTCACTTTTATCCGACACACATGAAAACACACATCAGTCGTTTGTGATCACAACTTTCTCTTTTCAGCCTGAAACGATTCAAAGTGAGAAAACAGAGGAAGAAAAAGGCAGCAGTTACCAGGAGGTGATTCATGTCTGTGTCTGCGGCGGTGTGTCGAGCTGCCTCGGTTCACCCTCACAAGGACATGCGCGCACACTCAAACACACTCAAACACACACACACACACACACACACACACACACACACACACACACACACACACACACACACACACACACACACACACACACACACACACACACACACACACACACACACACACACACACACACACACACACACACAGTATCAGTGTTTCTGAATCTCTGCCAAACTACGATCTGCTGCAGAGGCCAAACTACACCGGCTGGAACTCTCATGTGTTAGTTCTTTTTAAAACAGGATTTAATTTGACATTTAATTCATTTCTGACTCTTTTTCATCACTTTGAAAAACAGATCTCTATTCTTCTGCTCTGATCTTTAATCTGTTGAGTCGCCTCAAAACAATTTTTATACCGTGACATTTTTATATTTGAAATATGACTATGAAAAATATTAAAAGTAAACATACAGAAAACAATGAATAAATTGAATGTTCCAGAAGAAATGGACTGTTTAAGATCAAAGACACATTCAGTGTTCTATATCAAATGCTCGAGCTCAGCAGGACCTGATGGAGGGCAGGGTGCCTCAACAAGTAAGCTACCTCATGGACCTGCTGGCCAGGGAGAGTGCCAACCGCAGTACAGAGCACTACTGGAGGATCCAACTGAGCCAAGAGCTGCAGGAGCTCCAACAAGAGCTGCTCCGGCAGAAGAAGCTGAATGAGATGTTCATCAACAGAGGAAAGGGCACGAAGCAGGAGCTGGAGAGGCTACAGAAGTACAGCGATGCAGAAACCCTCAGCGACGCAAGGATGGCTTCTCAGGTGAACAACACCATCAAGAGGAAGAAGAAAGAAGACCTTCAGAAAGACTATGAGGAGCTGCAGGTGGCTTACATCATCAAACAGGAGAAGTTTAACAATGAGCTCCAGGAGGAGAAGAAGAAGAATAAAGCTCTCCAAGAAGAGCTGGAGATGCTCAGAGCTTCTTACCAGGAGATCAGCCAAAGCTGTGGAGCTGATGTTCTCACTGCCAGGCTGCAGGCCGACCACCTCCAGCAGGAGCTTGAGATGCAAATCAGGCTTGGTGAAGAAAGAGTGTTACAGGATGACCTCCTGGTGAGAGACCTGAGGGACGAGCAAGACTCCCTCTGTCTGCAGATGAAAGACATGAGACTTGTGCAGCAAAGCGATTCTGAGCAGGAAACCATTTTACAGCAAGAGATGGAGGAGCTGAAGAATACTGAGCTCTGTGGAGAGGGTCAGGGGGATCACACTGTGGACTGGTCTCTCTCCAATGTTCTCCATGATCCAGTCCAAGAGGAGCTGGAGAAGCTCACAGCTTCTTACCACGAGGTCTGCCGAAGTCATGCAACCAACCAGAAGTTCAACACCAAGCTCCAGGAGGAGGAGAAGGAGAAGAACGTTCTCCAAGAAGAGCTGGAGACGCTGGAGTCTCTCTCCAACGTTCTCCCTGAGCCCAAACACAAGCAGCTGCCTGAGAAGACGGAGAAACCAAAGAAGGCTTCAATCAGGAAGACAATCGGCCACTTTCTGGGGTTCATACACCTGCACCTGAGCCAACTGGACCTCCTTCACCTGCTGAGGGCTGTCAGGGTGAAGGGAGGGATTTACAATCTGATTACAGACAGAAAACATGTAATTAACATTTTAACAAAACATTTCCTGCATATGTTTGAGCTAAGACACCTTTATCCTGTGTGGAGGAAATTCACAATTGACACAGAAGCACAAGAAAGTGAGAAACCTCCTGGTGCAGAGCCGGAGAACCGTCCCAGGAGCCGGTCTTCACTTCCCTCACATTGACACCCAGGAAGTCCAGACTGGACAAACGGAACACCCTTCAAGTTTTTATGAAAACTGAAGGTAACAGAACGAATGAACGAACGCACACACACACACACGCACACACACACACACACAAGAAAACACAGACCGGTTCACATTTTATTGACATTTATTTTATTTTTTTAACCCTCCTGCACCTGGAAAATCAAAACTACTAACAGGCCATTTAGAAATCACTAAAAACAGAGTCAGACCACGAATGAGAAAAGAGTGACGCTAACACAAAATTTAAAAAAAATGAAGAATAACTAAAAAAATAAACCCGAAGAGGGGGGGGGGAGAGATGTTGGTTGGTGGGTCAGAAAACATTATGGAAGTTTGTTGAAGGAAATCTGCTGCTTGTCTCTGAGCTAATCTACGTGTGTGGGTTTGTTTCCGTGTTTGGGCCTTAATTCATTACAGTCTTGTGTGTTTTCTGCACTCCCACCTCACTGTGTGTGTCTGTGTGTGTCTGTGTGTGGGGCACACGTGTCTCTCCCTCGCTCCCTCGGCCTCTCAGTGCTCGAGGCGTCCCAGGAACCTCAGGTTGAGGATCTTCAGCTGGTCGTCCAGCTCCATGCGGACGATGCCGTCGTCTCCATCGATACTCAGCAGAATCCCCGTGGCCTCGCGGTCCTCTCCCAGAATCACCTTCACCTGAACACACGACGAACAGGGAAAGCCACTTTAACACCAACAGCCTCATGGGGCGGTTACAACAGGATGTTCACTGTCTGACGACGTCGTCAGTTACAGTTGACCTCATCAGTGATCTTCAAACGCTTCATGTCTCTAAAATCTGTACAAGCTCCTCTAAAAGCTTCTGTGAGTCAATAAACCATAATAAATGATAAATGTGTTAAACTAATACCAAAGTCTGACTTCAAATCTTTTTTAAATCAATACAAATAAAACATATAGACCCTAAAGACTTTTCAATATAGAAACATCTCTGTTTCTACTCTAAGTTGTCTGAACCATGAACAGGTTTCTCTGCAGCTTCTGGAGCCGCCGCACGTTATCAACACGTTCACGTATCAACAGTTACCTTGTTGTTCTTGGTGGGAGTGACGGGCTCCAGGTGGTCGCTGCTGATGCTGACAACCTTCTCCGACTCCTGCATGAACACTGAACACATCCCTCCCTACACACACACACACACACGTCACGTACAAGGCAACCAGTCTGTGCTTTTTATGTTGTTAGTAAATTCAGTATAAACTAGAATCACCTCCCTGGTTGTTTGTCTCCACCAATCTGACCCGTTTCATAGTTTACTTTGACCTTTGACCTCCAAATTCTAATCAGATCATCTTTGATTCTAAGTTAACGTTTGTACCGAATTTGAAGAAATTCCCCAAAGTCGCTCTTGAGATATCGTGTTCACAGAAATACGACAGACTGGAAAATAAAGCCTCCGACCGCTGGGAGTTTATCTAATAAAGATGTAATGAGGTCAAGTAAAACCTACTTCACTCGTCTGTTCAGCTTTTATTACAAAAAATAAGGAAAAGGAAGTTGTCTGATGATGTTCATCTGAAACACGTCAGTTTTTAACAACAATATCGAAACATCTGAAACTGATGAAAATGTAGAAAAAGTCTATAAATGTCCAGTGAAACACGTTCGATTCCTAATATTTACAAGCGAGTCCTGTAAGTGTCCACATCGATGATTGAATCAGAAGAGTGTGTGTCTGTGTGTGTGTGTGTTACCGTGATGCTCCTGATGACGCCTGTCTGTCCCATCAGGTCCATGAAGGAGTCTTTCACTCGGACCAGGATGTCAGTGGTCACCCAGTCGCTGCTGCCCTGCTCGATGTTGGAGCCCGGGGTGTGAGGGTTGTAGCCTCCAGGAGAGGGCGCTCCAGGCGTCATGGGACTGTAGCCCACAGGACTGGGGCTGGGACTGGCCTGTAGAGACGGCACAACTGTTAAACTGGTTTCTGACTCTGGATCATCTCTGGAGGTTCTGCTTGTGGGAACAAATGTCGACACAGGCTCCGAACGTTTTGATGACACCTCGTTTATCACACTTCCTGTTTCACAGATCTGAACTAAAACTACACAAATAAATGATGGATAAAACATCTGAAACAAACACCTCCTACCTGATAAGCCATGGGGGAGGGCGTCGGATGGTAACTGGCCGGAGAGTGCGTGTTCTGGTAGCCGACTGGTGAGGGCGCCACCTGGTGGTAGCTCTGAGGACTGGGACTGGGCTGATAGGAGCCCTGAGGGGAGGGAGCTGCATAGGGAGAATACTGCTCTGTGTTGTACCTGCACAGACAGAGACACAGACAGAGACAGAGACACAGACAGAGACAGAGACAGAGACGTTTTTAAATGTTGATGAAACTGAAGTTTTTCCTTTTTTTTTTATGAATTAGAAATTTAAGAAAGACTCACATCGCGGGCGTGCCCGGTGTCTGAGGGTTGTACTGAGGGTTGACCTGAGGAGAGGGGACTTCTGGGTAACCTGGGGTCTGGGGGTTAGGGGTTCCCCCGTATCCCTGAGGAGAGGGGGAGGGATCGTCATCGTAGCCGAAGTCGTACTCTTCGTCATTTCTGCAGAGAAGAGACACATTTTTTTTAACATATTCAATAAAGAATGAAAAGAAATGAACCTGCAAACAGTCTCTTTAAAACAAACGTGGAGGTTGTGTTACCTGGAAGGTGTGTTTGGGTTGCTGGGGTCCCAGGCCCCGCTCTGACCTGGCGTCCGGCTCCCATCATGCAGCGGGGTCTGAGAGCCGTAGTGAGGTGTACGGTTTCCAGCTACAAGACAAGCAGTCAGTATTTATATAGAGCTTTACAGTACAGTTTAATGTGTACCCCAAAAAAACATCATGATACAATTTAACCTCCTTCTTTATGTACATTATATTTAAGTGTTTTTGTTGCAGAATCAATAAATAAAGTTTATCATGGAAACATAGAAACATCCTGACGTGGGGACGCGTCAGATAAACAGGCAGCGTCTCACCATCATGCACCGGCGTCTGGGAGCCGTACATGGGCGTTCTGGAGCCGGTGCCGTACATCGGAGTCTGGGAGCCGTACATCGGAGTGCGTCCGTGTGCGGACGTCATTCCACTGTGTCTCTTAGCTCCCCTGGAGAGACAGAGGGGAATAAAGGTAGGACTCATTATCAGCTCAGAACAGAGAGACACATCAGGACACAAGTGAAGACACAGACTTATCGACGAGCAATCTCCGACAATGAGGTTATACTGCGTGTACGTACATGGTCGTGAGGCGCTGTCGGTCCACAGAGATGGTCTGACAGGTGGAGTGAAGCTCCACCCTGGCTGTCGACTCTGTCGCGTCCTTCACCACACCGATGTATCCTGGAGCGAGATGACAGCACAGATCGAACGTTCAGTCTGATTTAGGTTTTCTTGTAAATAAAACTTCATCAGTCACATGGAGTTTGTGTCCTCTTACCTTTGTAAGGTCCCTGAGAAATACGAACTGTCTGACCAATCAGCTCGTTGTCTCTCCGACCTCGGCCCCGTCCCATTCCTCCTCCTCCTCCACCACCTCCACCACCACCACCTCCACCTCCTGCTCCTCCTCCTCCTGCTCCTCCTCCTCTCTGCTGAGCACCTGGACGACAACAGCAACACAACATCAAAACAACATCAGTTCCAAAGGGAACAAAGACATGAAGCTTGGTTCAGACTTGTGATTCAGAGCAGGCAGACAAACTGTTTCCCTCCTCACGTCAATGTTGGATCTCAACACCTACCTCCTCCACCGTGGTGCATGGGGCTGCTGATGCGAGGGCTCATGGGAGCGAATCCTCCCACCGTGAAGTTCGTCACGTCTCTGGGCTGAAAGAGTAAACACGCCACAAACTCAACAAACGATGTAACCCTTCATTTTAGAAAGTGGCTCCATAAATACTGATCATGTTAAATATGTTAAGCATGTTCATGGACCCGCTGCAGCCAGTGAGGACCCACAGAAGGTTACCGCTGTTATTACCAGACGCCAAAGACATGAATAAAAAGAACAACCTTGCAGAACTGTGGCAACAACCTGAGTCTGTCTGTCGACGTCTCTTTGAATCTACTGTCTTCAGCCACTACTGAGAAACACACAGAAGCTGATCAAGCAGCCAATGAGGTGCTGACCTTGGATCCACCAGCTAACACCAGGTGTCTGGTCTTGCAGACAAACATGCCTCCGTTCTCCACCAGCTTCTTACAGTGGAGGAAGGCGAAGCCTCGGAACAGGTGGCGGATCTCGCCCTCGCGGCCCTACAACGGAAACACAAAAAACACAGTGTAACACACAAACACACCTCGTCAGACACACACTCTTAAGGAGTTACAAACGGACATCCAGAAAACCAAATGCCTGTGGCCACTAGGTGTCCCTAGCGTAGACACAAAAACAATTTGAATTAAAATAAAATGACCAAATTAAATTAAATTCAAGTAAATGCAGACCTCTTCCACCAGTGAAAATCCTTTTCCAAGCAGGACGTACTACACATGCTCATAAATACAGTTAACAGAGAAATGAGCTGCGTCCTTACAGAGTGCGGCCCGTCGATGACCTTCACAATGTCCTTGACGTGGATGTTGTTCTGCTCCGAGTCCAGCGCCACAGCAAAGCGGTTGTCCTTCCTGCGATTCACCGCCTGGTGGCGCACTGTCAGGACCTTCCCGTGCATGTTCAGCACCTGAGGGACACAGAAGTTCTTCACTAAACGCACCGTTACAAATTCTTCATGTTGAACTGAGCAAAGACTCTGTTTGTATTCACCGTGCTGACGTTTCCATCCCGGATCAGACTATTACCTGGAAGGTTTCTCTCTCCAGTCGGACAATGACGCCAACCGTCTGTGGGTCCAGTTGGACCAGCTCCCCCCACTCATGCTGCCCCCCCGCATCAACGCCGGATGCCGTCTCCGAGCAGAGCTGCAGGTCCCTGGGTAATACCTTCAACTGTGCACGCACGCACGCAGGGTGAGACGGTGGAGGTCAGTGTGTAAATCACGTTATGTTGTCGTGTTCAACGTGGAAAACTTTTCATTCATTTCAATCTGAGATCTTTTCTTAATTCTCAGGATTCAGAAGAAGAATTTTAATTTTCACTTCCATTACTGACACAGGATTTTAAAACAGTCTAATTTCACTGTGTCACAGACAAACTTGGGAGAAGGTCTCATAAAGGACCGACAGCAGGTACCTCGTGCATGGTGAGGTCGGAGAAGAGGATGACAAAGTTCTCCTCCACTCGGACGATGAGGCCGGTGTCTCCTTCATATCGCCCAGCGATCACCTTCACGTGGTCGCCCATCCGGAAATACTTTCTCAACTCGTGAGCCGGGAACTCCAGGGGGTCCTACATCAACACATAAAAATAAAAATGTCCTTAAACTAACTGACACTTAAAGTCTGACAGATCTGTATGTAGCTCAAACACTCGTAACACTAGTGTGGATGAAGCCTGTGTGTGTGTGTGTTTGAAAGTGTGTGTGTGTGTGTGTACCTTCAGGTCTTCGTGTTTGGGCATGATGGTGATCTTGTTGCCGTCCACGCTCAGGATTTTTCCCTGCAGGTTGATCAACTCTCCCTCACACACCTCCACGTTGTCACCGGCCTGCAGGTTGTGTTCACGCTCTTTACCTGCACACACACAAACACATCATCATTAAGTTCCAGGTTTAACCTTTATGATAATAATCAATTCATGTATCACATTAAATTTTACTCTAATTATAGAAGGAACAAAAATTTTAAAATTTCAACTGCAGTGAATTTTACGAAAAATTTATTACACAATTAATTATAATATAATATAATAATAATAATAATAATAATAATAATAATAAAGTTTATAGTTAAACCCAAAAATATCAAACCTCAGTTACACGTCTTTGTCATCAGGGTTTGAAAACATCTTAAGAATCATTGAGAGTTTCTTTCAATATATATTTGCAGAAATATCTGTATGAGTTGGACTCTACGTTACGACCTCTGCAAAGAAGTGCAGAGTCCACATCATGTGGGGGGTTCAACATGTTTTCATGAATTCAGCTAATGATAACCTAAAACTGGACGGACACACGCACACACACCTGACTCTGTGACCACCTCCAGGTCGATTCCTTCAGGCTGGTCCTCAAACTTCTCCAGCTCTGACAGAGTCGGCTTCACTCCGTCTGTGATCTGACGACAGAAACAAAAACACGAGTTAGTGTTGCAGCTGTTCCGCTCAGGCTCTGTTCTGTTCTGTGGTTCCTTTGTTTCTGACAGAACCTCAAGTAACACAACAACACAAGGTTCTAACTGAAGAGAACCAGAGTGAGTTCTACGCAGTGAAAGCTTACCACTGCAGACATAGCAAAGCTCTTAAACAGGAATCCTTTGCGGCTGTAACGGTTCCCCTCAAAGATCATGAAGTCTCCATCATGGCTGACCTCCCCACCCAGGGACCTGTCAATCAAACCATCATCTGTCAGTCATATACACAATGTACAGCCTCTGGATTTTATGCAGCTCTTATTTTGAAATTCTAGACATTTATTGGAACGTAGATCACATCACTTGGGTTGTGTGACTTTATTACAACACAGTATTATCTGTGTGTTTGTGTACCTGATCTTTTCAGCATCAAACAGCCTCTGAGCAGGCCTCTTGAACTTCTTCCTCTTAGCGAACCAGTCTTTCTGCAGATTGAACACACAGTCGACTATAAAACACTGAATCGAGACGATAAGAAGTTAATTAACCAGTTAATAAGTTAAGGTTTGCACTACCAGACTCATCTTGGCCTTGATACGATCCAGATCTATTCGAGGGATCATCTTCAGGGAGATGGTGTTTTGACTCGGCTCCACGTAGTCGACCTGGAGAGAAGAAACAGTTTGTTTTTACCACCAGTTCAGTAAAGAGCAAAGATCCTGCACAGTGAGTGAAGTGGTGATGTCATGATTTGTCATCACTGTTCACTGGTTGTGACATCACTGTGTACCTGAGCGATGTCGTCCTTGTACAGGCCTCTCTTCAGTCGCACCCAGGACTTGGGCTTCAGGTTCGTGACCTCTTTGACGACCTTGAGGACGTCTGTCATCTCTTTGATGGGAACCATCTGCTGATTCCAGAAGCCCATCCTCAGGTTGCCAATGCCCTCGATGGCGGACTTGACGTGCGTCTGCTTGTACGACTCCACGTAGATGTAGCCTTTAACGTGATCGGGGGCGACCACCGACTTGATCTGCAGGGGCTGTGAGGTGGGGTGGGTGGGGGGTGGTTCAGATTAAAAAGACCTCAACAATTCCCATTAAAGCCCGACTAACATGGAATTAAATTTTACCAATATCAGGGAGTAACAACATTTCAGATACTGACATTTATATATTAATTTGATATTTTTACAGTTTAATCCTAAACTTTTTCATAAATAACTACAAATAAAAAGAAAATATATAGATTTTGATATATTTGTTTGATAGTTTATTCTGTGAATAAAGACCATAGAAACAACCGAATTCTCCATCAACAATAAACATCAGGGTTCAACCAATAAAAGCAGAGCGTTCAAATGAGTCTGAATAAACGTGGGAGAGTCTTACTGTGTCTGTGAACTGGTAGGCGATGAACTTCCTCATCAATGCGATGGCTGTCGCCCTCTCCTCTCCGATCTGATGGAACAAAAGACATGTCCGCACGTTTGAGGATGTGTGTCTGAGTGAAAACGTGTGTGTGTGTGTGTGAGTGAGAGAATTTAAGGTTGTGTTCATTCAAAGCTTTGTCTTTAGTGTTAATGTTGTGTGTGAGGGTATTAACGATACACACCTTGCACTTGACCGTCCACAGATTCGGATCCCTGATGAAGATAAACAAGTTTCAACATTAAATCAACTAAACAGAAATAATCTGATCTCTGACGGAGCGAGGATGCTGATTGGTGGATGAGCGTTTACATACTTGACCCCAGGAAGCAGCTGCTGCTGGGTGATGTCATCAGACAGCTCCTCTGACCCTCCAGAGTAACTGCGCAACACAGAAGAAGAAAAACAACTAAATGTATTGAATGTTTCATTTTTTCATTGGATGAAACTTCCTGATCAGGTTCATTAGCTTTTGTTGAGGAAGGTTTAACAATAAAGCATCAACTCAGTCGTGTCTCAACGATTATATTTCTTGTGTGAATAAAAGATACTCACTGCTCTCCTCCTGAAGACTTGGCATACTTCCTCATGTAGTATTCACCCAGCGCCTCCTCTCTGGAGTCTCTGTAACACACAGACACACACGGCCAGGTAAAGAAATGACCCCAAAGAAGCAGGAGGAACCACCAGAGCAGCAGAAACACACACGATGTCATATTGTCACCAGAATGTTCCAGGATGGAGGCAGAACAACGACTGTGAATGGAATCTGTTTGTGGATCAGTTGATGGAGATGAACTCTCCATGATAAAAAGAGCTGCAGCTCCGACGATGGAAAAACACGATTAAATGTGACGTTAGTTTCACGTGTTCACTCAAGTTCAATTTGATTCTCATCAACACACAAACGTTCAGATGTCGGAGGAGACGAGAAACCAAACTCTGGAAGATGTCCCGAGACCATTTTAGAGTTTGTGTCTGAAAACAGTTTTTGTGATATTCTCATTGCTTTGTTTATAATAGTTGAGACGTCAGACGCCGTCTACAAACCAATCAGAGTCAAGGATAGGTACAATGCGACCTAATTAAATGGAATCTATGGAGAAAACACATGAATCTTGGTTCAGACTCCCAGTTTGTGTCGAGGTTTTGTTGACGGAGTGTGAGATGATGGAGACGTGTTACCTCCAGAGGTTCTGCAGCCTCCGAGAACCAGAGTTGTCCTCATCCAGAACCACGTGGTCGATGGTCGACACTGAGGGGGACAGATCAGGGCAGGTATCATTTTAATATAAGCAAAATGAATTCAGATTAATAACTTGAATTAGGATTGTGACTTTAAAAAGGGGAAGAAAAAAAATCTGACTTTACCTTCAGCCTCCTCTGCTCAGGACCCATCGAAGAGAGGAGGAAGAAGAGGAGGAAGAAGAAGAAGAGGAGGAAGAAGAGAGGAGGGAGGGTAAACAGGCAAGACAGGAGAAAGGGAAAATAAAGAGAGGAAGAAAAATGGGGAAATGAAAAAGTAGAAAAAAGAGAAAAGCATCAAAGAGCGGAGGAGAGAATAATAACAGAAAAGCGGAAGAGGACAAGAAAGAAGAGAAGGACAGACAAGTGGAGATCAAAGAAAAGGAGGGAGGGTGAGAGAAAGGAAGTAGAATTAAAGATATGGTTGGGATGGAGTGAGAGAGAAGAGGGCAGAGAAGAAGATGAAGAAGAAAAGGTAGAAGGAAGGAGGGAGAGAAGAGGGGGGGTTTAAGAGCAGCAGCAGGACAGATGAAGGAGAAGATGAGGAGGTGGAGACAGACATCGTCATCAAGGCAGAACACACAGGAGCAGAGTCAGGCGGCAGCGACACAAAGCATGATGGGAAAAAAACAACAGAAACAAACATTAATGGAGACTACAGAGCAAAGAGAAGCATGAGGCCGGTGAGAGTCAATGTGGGTCAGGGAGGAAGGTAGAAACAAAACGGACGCCGCTACGCTCACAGCGATGGTCTTTATTTACAGTCGCTAGTGAAATATGTGGCTCGTCCGCACGCTGCAGAGCTCAGACTGGTCCTGGTGTTTTGTTTCTACTCCTCCAGTGAAGCCACATGAGAAGCTTGGAGCGTCGGTTAGTTAAATAAAGAGGTGACAGTCTTCTACCAGGCTGCAGGCTCAGGCAAATGATCACACTTGGTTCTCTGAAGGTGGAGTTAGTGACCACGCATCCAGATTAACAATGAGAGGATGAAATATTAACCCTTCACATCAAACCTCTGGATGCAGACTCCACACATCAGTGTGTTTCTCACTTCCAACCTGAAACTGTCTTATGTGGCCGGATTTCATCCAAACCAAAGAACAAACAACATCAAACTGACTTTTTTTCATTTCTAGTTTTATCAAATTAAAAAGAACTAAAATCTCTGTGACTAATGTTTAAAAGTAAAAATTAACATTAACATTTGCAGAGACTGTGTGCAGCGAGCGGCTCTCGATCAAAAAGCCAATAATGGATTTGCCTTTGGTGCTTCCTCCCGTTAAACTACACAGTCACAACAACAGCTGTGCTCGGATGAGGTGCGGGTTAATACATTCTGTGACATGGATTTGATCAAACGGATGAAACTGATATTCCATCGGCTTCAGATACACATGGATATAATGACGGCATCAGAGCAGGAGAGTGTCTGGAGCAGAATTACCGTTAACTGAAGAGGACATGCATGACAGAGAGGAACACCAACGAAGACAGAGAGAGTTCAGTCAGACAACACGTCGCTAACTGAAGCTACACAGAGTTCACACATCAGATGTCAACACCAGTCTGAGCACTTTACTCTACAGCTGCTTCTATAAACTGAAGAAATAACTTCATTTAAGCAGTGAAATAAAACTATAAACCTGACGTCTGTTGACGTTTCAGTGAGATCAACCCAGTGATCGTGTGAGTGACAGAAGATAAACAGTCTGTCGAGTCGGAGCGTTACAGGAAAGATACCACAAAGTGTGGAGCTGAAGTCAAACACGGAAAATCTTCTATTGCTCGGTTACAGCCACAAAAATATAACCCAGCGTGTGATTTCTAAATGAGCCACAGAGGACTGAGGTCCCTCGACCTGGCCGCCTCATTGTCCAAATGAATTCTGAAATGTGTGTATTCTGAGATGTTCACACTCAGAATGAGCATTAAACACACAAAGGAGAAGAAGCGTCTGAACACAGACGAGTTCATCTGCTGTTTAGATGATGTGATCATGATTTGGTCAGATGACAGCTTAGATGTTCCTCTTTATAACAAACTTTTCAGTAACAACTATTTTCTATAAATTGAATTAAACTACAGACATGTGCATGTGGTCTGTGTTTTTGACTTGTTACTAAGAAAGAGGACCATGTAGTTGATGGGTTTTCACACCTGATTTCAAACAGTTTGACTTCTTTTACCTTTCTCCAGAATATCTTCAGCTCCTTCCTCCCACTGATCGTCCTCGTCCTCATACTCGTCGTCCACATCTGAAAAGAGAGAAACAGAGAGACGGACACATTAAAGATGGATTCATCACTGAGAGGCAACAACAGTGTCACGGAACAGAGGACACTGAGGACAGAGACAAGAGGAAGGAGTACAGAGGTGAGGAGAGAGGATAGAGAGAGGAGGGGGGAGAACATAGAGAGGAGGAGGGAGACTATCGAGAGGAGAAGGACAGAGGTGAGGATAGAGAGGAGGAGGGAGGATGGAGAACATAGAGAGGAGAAGGACAGAGGTGACGAGGGAGGATAGAGACAGGAGGAAGGAGTACAGAGGTGAGGAGGGAGGATAGAGAGAGGAGGGGGGAGAACATAGAGAGGAGGAGGGAGACTATAGAGGAGAAGGACAGAGGTGAGGATAGAGAGGAGGAGGGAGGATGGAGAACATAGAGAGGAGAAGGACAGAGGTGAGGAGGGAGGATGTTGACAGGAGGGAGGAGGGCAGAAAGAGGAGGACAGAGACACCAGGAGGAAAGATGGAGGACGGGCAAAGTGATGTGTTCATACCGGCTTCATCCAGGATGAATCCTCCGTGTCTCGGCTTCTTCCTGGGACGGTCTTCATCGTCCTCCTCCTCCTCTTCATCGTACTCCTCCTCATCCTCCAGGTCCTCCCCCTCCTCCTCGGCTACCTTGTCGCTGCCCACGGGGCTCGCCGCCTCCGCCTGGACAAACAGGACCAAACTAATAAAGTGCGCTCGACTTGGTTTAACCCGCCTCACGGAGCCACCGGGCGGTTAGCGCGCCTCGCTAGCGGTTAGCATACCTCCTCCACCTCCTCGGCCTCCCCATCGCTGCTGCGCTCGCTCTGGTTGTCGGAGTAGTCGCTCTCCTCGCTGTCGGACATGTCGCGGCCGTCGGAGACAACAGCAGCTGGAACAAAACAAAGACATGTCCCCGGAGTTTGAGTTGGACGCGGCCGGAGCAGCTAAAGTTATGCTAACACCCCCGCAGCAACGCATGCTAACGTAGCTAGCGCGACCGTAGCGTCCCGAATATCCGCGGAGCCGCCGCTCCCAGGTGCGAAGGGAGCGGCCGCTACTCACCTGAGTGGATCCCCCGCAGCGGCCGACGCGTCTCAGCCGGAAAACTCAAGTGAATCTCGGGTTATTCTTGTTTCTCCAGCGGCTCTCACCTGTTTTTTGGGGGAACCGCGAGACTTCGAGAAGCTATGGCGACCTCTCGCGAGAGTTGGTCGTGGATAGGTGAAGAGAGAAGGAGGTCTCACTTCGCCTCAGTTTTGAGAGATGAGTTTTTCTAATGTTTTTGTTGTCGAACTACAAACATGAGTTTTTTTTGTCCCACAGGAGTTCGTTTTATAAATTACTATTGTTCAAATATATTCAAAAAACAACACAGCATCACAAAGACTGAGCGACTGGCAGGGACCTGACGTGGACTCAACAGAGATTCTGCTTTTTTCATTTTGCAACATCGGAGTTAACTTAGATAGATAGATAGATAGATAGATTACTTTATTCTAACTTGATTATTTTTACAAAACAACATTTGTGTAAGAAATATTTTTGCTAAAATAATTAAATCATTTTTTCCAAACTCTGCTGATTCGTCCTCCACGGGAAAACACTGTTTTATGTTCGAACTGGATCATTTTTATCAACACAAGTAAAAACCACAACTGGAAAACATTCCACGAACAGTGAAACAAGCTCCCCATTGACATCAGGACAGAAAGTCTCCACGTCTTTCTCGCAGACTAAAGACACATCCACACCTTGGTTAAGAAGTAGATGTAACCGTCAACTTTGGAGTTTGTATTAAAAAACAAACACTTTTGTCACTTACATGTAGAACTTTGTACTTTGGCTTTTTGAAGTTAATTTAACTGCATGATTCTTGCAGTTCTGGGTTTGTTCCCTCGTGGTTGATGCACTTATTGTGAGTCGCTAAATGATGTAATGTTAATATCTAAGAACTGCAGAATGGAACATTCAGACACTCTGTCTTTCTTCATCTGTTGTTCCAGAATCAAATGAGAGTGGACAGAACTTAAACTTTATGACTTTAGAAATAATCCCGCCGGAGTGAGTGTTCTCCCCAAACACACGATCTCTGCTGCGCCGTGACGCAGCTACGTACGACGTCACCCTCCTAGCAGCCAATCACATCCCGCGGCTCGAGGAGAGCGACGCAGAGTAGTCGACGGTTCGAAACCCTCCGAGGTGGCTCGTGTGTTTCCAGCCGAGATGAACAGTGTCGGGGAGGCGTGCACGGAGCTGAAGCGCGAGTACGACCAGTGCTTCAACCGCTGGTTCGCAGAGAAGTTCCTGAAGGGGGACCGGGGGGGGGACCCGTGCACCGACACCTTCCGGAAGTACCAGCGCTGCGTGCAGGCGGCCATCAAGGACAAGGACATCCCGGTGGAGGGGCTGGACTTCATGGGCCCCAGCAAGGACAAGCCGGAGAGCTGAGGCGGGGGGGCCGGGACCGGCACCGTGTCCAGGAGGCCCACTGAGCATGCGCTAAGGCGGTGCGTGCGGCTGCATTGACCTCCAGGGGGCGCTGCAGCGGAAACCACTGCGCTTTTAATCGATTAATCGATCGCCAGGAAAAGAACCAGCAGCTGTGACGATCGATTGTTTGAGCAAAAAAACAAAAAAGGCAACCAAAGTTTTTTTATTGCCACGTGTCTGCGTTTGTGTTTTTCTCTGGGTTTCAGACATCATCAATCGATAAGGATCACAGGCGGAAAACTTACTGGTTTGACTTCTGGAAGTGGCTTTGAAGACGTCTCCTCTGACGACCTGTGATGGACATTTTTCTTTTTACTTAACACATTTTTAAAAGAAATGGATGAAAATATTGATTTTTGTCACGTTTTCATTTTTAGATTTTCCTGTTGTTTTAAGGGACATTAATCCATCGCTGTTATTAATTCATATTTCCCCTCTAATGTTTTATTTGAACCAGGTCAAAGGTCAATGTCTGTCATTGCTTTGTCTTTGCTGAAGTGAGACTTGTCCTGTAAGTTATGTTTCTTGAGTTTATTTCTTCAGTTTGTGAACAGCAGGTCTGTCGGCAGGTGTCGAGTCCGGATGTGAACACCTGATGGGTCTTACAGAAGTCAGATGATGATGATGAAGCTTTGAACGTGGTGGAACGCTCCTTTTTGAGCCCAGGGCCATGACCTGAATAAACCTGCTCTGAGAAACAAATTGTCAATGTCTTTATGAAATCAAGCCTGAAACGTTAAACCGAGACCTTCCCGGATATTCCAAAACAAATGGGTTCAATATTCTCACTGTGGCTGAGGCTCCGCAGAGTTCCTGAACAGTTCCTTGGTTTTCCACCTGGTGCTCTTAGAGAAAACCATCAGCTTTGTTGCCAACCTGAAAACACTGTTGCACTTAATAAGTTTTGGATGAAGTCCCTGTCCGTGGAACCTCGTAAACAAACGAGATGCTTCACAGACAAGATGAAATGTGTTTATCTTCTGGCAGCTCATTCGTCTTTTGATTTGCCAAATACTTGGAATACTGGGGCTGTACGCTGCCTTCAACAAAGTTAAACAAATCTACAATCTGAAAAAAACTATTAAGTCTATTTTTAAATAAAGCAGTTTGACTTCTGTGTTTCCAGGAAAGGACTCCATGTTTTCTCCACTCACCAACCAGTCGAGGCAGATTTCGTCCACATCGAAAAACAACGTGCACGCACATGCACACTGAAAACAACATGCACATTAAACACCAGATGCTCAGACGTTCTTCATACCACACTTTATTTGACCTCAGGTTAATGACGTCCCTTTATTCTCTGAACTCTGAGCTCTATTCACAGAACCGCTGGTTCATCATCTGGAGAGTAGACTTCAGATCACTCAGGAACATTGTTGCGTTTTGCTTTTTGAAGAGTTCACACTGACGACACGCTGCCAACGTCTGTGGAAGAGAAACAGCTGTTAGCAGAGTTGTTGGTTTTCATGGTCCCTTTATTGAGACCTTAACATCAACCCTCAAACACAAAACTAAACTAAAACAGAAAAACTTCAGAAATCTGAAACAAAGTCTGTCATTAGAAATGATGATCAGTTCTCCATCTTCACCCAGAGAACAGAGCCCATTCAATCGATGGTATAAATGCTATTTAAATCAAATGTATAATGGCGTCTGCTGCCTTGTGTGTCGTTTGCCCTCCTGCACTTTGTTTCTGTCTGAACTGAAGCTGCTCTGGTCACAGTTGACTTTGCTCATCACAAGTTAAATGAACATCGGCTTCTCAGGATCCCACATGTTTGTTCTTGGCTCCTGCCACCCACGACCTGACTATTCCCTTTGAAAACAACACGTTCCTGTAGATTCATGCTGCACAACATCAGGAGAATACACCCCCTTCTCACTCAGAGGGCGGTGCAGGTTTTGGTCCAGGTTCTGGTCCAGGCCCTGGTCATCTCACACCTAGACTACTGCCCCTCCCTCCTGGCAGGTCTACCTGCTGCTGCCATCCGCCCTCTGCAGCTCATCCAGGAAGCAGCAGCTCCACTGGTCTTTAACCTGAGTTCACTCACACTCCTCCGCTCCCTTCACCGCTTCTACACTAGTACTTGGTACTGTGCTGTGAACGGATCAGGTCCAGTCTACAAACCTTACACCCCAGCCCGTTCACTCCGCTCTGCATCAACCAATCAGCTGCTCCCTCACTGCGAGGGACAGCTGCCACTCAACAACATCTCGACTGTTTCCTGTCCTGGCTCCTAAACGGTGGAACCAGCTCCCAAGTGACATCAGGACAGAAAGTCCACACATCTTCCTCCAGACTGAAGACACATCTCTTCAGACTGGACCTTGAATAAAAGGTTAAACTAACAATTTAGTAGCACTTAAATATAGAACTCTGTAGTTTGGCTTTCTTGAAGAAATTGTACTTTCTTGATTCTTCTTGTTCTGGGTTTGTTCCCTCATGGTTGATGCACTTATTGTGAGTCGCTCACAACAGCATCAGCTCAGTGAAATGAAATGTGTCCCTGGACACAGACTTTGTTTCAGATTACAGTTGTATCCTTGTAAAATGTAAAATATTACTGACAGCAGCTGTTAGCAAAGACAACAAGGTCAGTAACACGTGTAACTGATTCTCCATGTTGTTTCTACTCTTGAGGCCGATGCTGGTGAAAAACAACCTTAAAATACCTGGTTAAAAAACGGGTTTTTTAACGCCAGTTTTTCCAGCTTGACGTCAAGTTTGAAGTTTTCAATTTGGACTCCCACGGTTTCCCACTCTCCACAGAGGACTTTGATTTCATCCGCAAAACACTTCAAGTTCGACCTGGAGCAGTTCTGATGGAGAGAGAAAGAGACTTTTTAACAATCTTTTATTTAAATCATAATTTTTTCATCTTTCCAATACAGCAAAAACAAATAAAAACAGTTCAATCAGATAATTTATACAAAAGAACCGACATTTCTCACACACACACACACACACACACACACACTGTGCTCAGTTAAAAGTGAACGACCTGTCTGATCCCCCACTGAGACCTGAGACGTGTTCTACTCTCAGGTGAGCTGTTACCAAACCTTTGAAACACTTCACCACGTCTGTCCAGCCTTCACCCAACATCTGGTTCTTCCTGCTCTTCCAGGTGGCCGGTTTAGCCAAACAGGAAGTTCATCAGGACTAGTGTTTCTCTGTTTCCTTTATAATATTTAACAACGGGAGTGAGAAGTTCTCCCCCAGAGCCTCCACCCACTGCTGCAGTTGTCTAAATAAAACCTCTAGTCCAGGACAAGACACCACTAGATCCTCTAAAGCAATGATCACCAACCTTTTCGAGCCCAAGGTCACTTTTAATTCCAAACGTAAGCTGAGATCTACCACCCTGAGTCATATTTATTAGTTTTTACTCAGATTAATATCATGAATATGGGCACAAATATGACCTTTTCCTTGTATGAAAGAAGTCCCTTGTACTCAAATTAATACCACTTCTATACAGTATGAAGATGTGCATCTTCTGCTCCTGTAAATATTTCACAATAAAATCTCCTTTTTAAACAAAAGAATGGATTCTGTCAACAGAAACGCTGGAGTGTTTTTATTTTGAAACACACACAGAAAGTGGATTTAACATTTTAAAATGCACGTTTGTGACATCATTTCAACAGATAAACATTAAACCTGTGAAATATCACTTTCTCTGTTTATTCTGCTGTGAATCACAGTGTTTATCTCTCTATGACACAAATGTAGTTACAACACTTTCCGAACCGGTTTCAAAGTAAAAGCCCTGCAGCGGTTCACTTTCTGAATCAGGGCTTTGATTGTTATCGACAGAACGGAAGATGCTCGTCTTCGGACCGTAGAGTCCTGGTGTTTAGTTTAGTACATGAATCGACTTGTTTCAAAGGCAAAGCAGGAAGTGTCCCTTTTATTAACTCTCTTTAGAATTTGGTGGCAAAAGGTCAAAGGTCAATGTCACAGTGACCTCTAAAAGCACATGTTTTGCCTTGAGAATGCGATATCTCTGGAACGCCTTCAGGGAACTCTTTCACATTTGGCAGAAAAGTTCAATTGAACTTGGATGTGTTTTAGCCAAAGGTCAAATGTGAAGGTCACGGTGGCCTTGTATGTTTATGTTTCTCTTGAACATGATCTTAACATCAGTTTGAGGGATTGTCTTCAAATTGTGATGTAGTTTCACAGTGCTTGAAGGTCAAAGGTCACAGTGACCATATATGAATCTGGGGGAAAAAGAATGTAGATGGAAACTGCCCTGGTGGGCGGAGCCACACAACCACAGTGCAGTAAGTCCATTAGGTTCAGCTAAAGAAATTTATCTACGTGTGTGTGAGAGTATAAATAATAAAAGAGATAAAAAGGTAGAGGGCAGAGTGACAAAGGTTTCATACCTCGAAATCTTCAGTGGTCGGGGTGTAGAGTCTAACGTCCAACAACATCTGAGGACGAGAGAGCGTTAGCATGTCAACAGTCACATTAAACACAAGGGTCAAATGTATATAAAGAGGATCAGTGACTGTATACAATGCCTATAAAACGTATTCACCCCTTGGATGTTTCACCCTTTTGTTGCTTTTATACATGAAATCATGGTCAATATAATTTGGCTTTTTTGACAAGAATTTGCAAATAAAAACCCTCTTTAATATCAAAGTGAAAACTGATTTTTACAAAATAATGTCAATTAATTAAAAATATATAGTGTAAAATAAATGTTTGCATAAATATTCACCCCCTTTAAAGTGACTGACCTAATTCAACAGAGGTCAAGCTGGTTGATGCCTGCAGTGTCACAATTAGTGAAATGGAGATGACCTGAGTGCAGTTGATGTGTGTCAAGTGATTGTAGTCTGGGCGGTCCAGTCTCTGGTTCAGCAGTATTCCTGCTACAATTGCAACATGAAGACAAAAGAACACTCCAAGCAACTCAGAGAAAAGATCATTGAAAAGTATAAGTCAGGAGATGGCTACAAAAAGATTTCCAGCTCACTGGACGTCCCACAGAGTTCAGTTAAATCCATCATTAAGAAATGGAAGGAGTGTGGCACTTGTTTAAATCTGCCTAGAGCTGGCCGTCCTCACAAACTGAGTGACCGGGCAAGAAGAAGACTGGTGAGGGAGGCCACCAAGACACCTACGGCCACTCTGAAGGAGTTAACAGCTTCAGTGGCTCAGATGGGAGAGACTGTACATACAACAACTGCTGCCTGGGTTCTTCACCAGTCGAAGCTGTATGGGAGAGTGGCAAAGAGAATGCCACTGTTGAGAAAAGCTCATATGAAATCTCGCCTGGAATTCGCCCAAAGGCACGTGGGAGACTCCAAGGTCAATTGGAAGAAGGTTCTTTGGTCTGATGAGAGAAAAATTGAGCTTTTTGTCCATCAGACTAGACACTATGTTTGGCGAACATCACCACAAACACACCATCTCCACCGTGAAGCATGGTGGTGGCAGCATCGTGCTCTGGGGATGCTTCTCAGCAGCAGGCCCTGGAAGGCTTGTAAAGGGAGAGGGGAACATGAATGCAGAAACATATCGCCAAATCCTGGAGGATAATCTGACTCAGTCTGTCAGAGAACTACGACTTGGGAGAAGATTTATTTTCCAGCAAGACAACGACCCCAAGCATACAGCAAAAGCTACACAGAAATGGTTCAAAGACCACAAGGCGAATGTTCTGGAGTGGCCAAGTCAACGCCCAGATCGCAATCCAATCGAGAATTTGTGGCTGGACTTGAAAAGAGCTGTTCACACCCGACCCCTGAGGAACCTGACAGAGTATGAGCTGTTTTGCAAAGAAGAATGGAGAAACACTGCAGTGTCCAGATGTGTCAGCCTGATTGAGACATATCCACAGACTCAGTGCTGACAAAGGTGCATCTACCAAATACTGACCTGAAGGGGGTGAATATTTATACAATCATTTACTTTACCTTGTGGCGTGCACTCATGGGTGTGTCCTCTCACCCAGTGGGTTTATGGGTAAGATAAAACCTGTGTCTATATATACTTCCCGTATGGGGAACATGTGGAGTTCTCACTAACTGCTGAATAAACAACAGTAAGCAGTACCTGCGTCTCTGTCTTTCCTTGTCCTGCCACATTGGTGACCCCGTTTTTTGGACATGTTCGAGGTAGAGGAGGATAGTGTCCCTTCCTCATCGGGGGAAGACGTGTTTTCTTCCCCGGCGCCCGTGGACCGTGTCTCCACAACGACCATGGCGCCGCAGCTTCCGCGATCGACCAGCTCCGCGGAGCACGTTAAACTGCCGGAGTTTTGGCAGAACGACCCCGCGCCGTGGTTTCAGCACGTCGAGGCTCTCTTCCATCTGCGAGGAGTAACGGCAGACGACTCCAGGTATTTTTTGGTGGTCGCGGCTTTGGACCAGCAAACCACCCGGCGCGTGATGCAGCTCCTGCGAGCCCCGCCGCTGCGAGGAAAGTACGCCGCCATCAAGCAGCTTCTCCTACGACGCTACAGCTTGTCAGCCGCGGAGAGAGCGGACAAGCTACTGTCGCTTCCCGGTTTGGGCGATGGTTCGGCAGTGGACCTGATGGACGAGATGCTGTCGTTGCTGGGCTCCGAGGATGAGGGTTTCCTGTTCCCGCACATCTTTCTGCGCCAGCTCCCGCTGCAGGTGCGCGCAGCCCTCGCCAACTCTTCTTGTTTGGCGGCCGGCGACTTCCGTGGATTGGCTGAGCAGGCGGACCGGATCCTGCTGACTTCGAGGAACATCTCCGTGCAGAGTGTGGCCGTGGAGTCCTCGCAGTCGACGTTGGAGAACGAGGTTCCGGCATTGACGGCTGCAGTTTCCACCCGCAGACAGCGCGGCCAGCTGTGTTTCTTCCATCAGCGCTTCGGCAGCAAGGCGCGCCGCTGCGTTCCTCCGTGTGCGTTCGAGGCGCCGGGAAACGGAAGAGCCGGCGCTCGGTAGCAGCCGTGGGCGCTGGTGATCAAGAGGAGCTGCTGTTCGTTCATGACTCCATATCAGGTAATCAGTTCCTGGTGGACTCCGGCTCGCAGAAGAGCCTTCTCCCTCCTGCAGCTACGGACCTCTCGGCCCGTGGCAGTGGTCCGCGTCTGACAGCGGCTAACGGTTCGGCTATAGAGACGTTTGGTACCAAGTCTGTGACTGTGTGTTTCAATGGACGCAAATTTCTGTGTGATTTTGTTGTAGCCTCCATTACGGTTCCTATTATCGGGGCAGATTTTCTGTGCACTAATGGGTTGTTAGTGGATGTAGCTAATCGCAGGCTCATTGATGCTGTGTCTTTTGCGTCTTTTCCGTGTCAGTCAGGGGGACCCGGGCCGTTAACACACGCTAATTTCGCTGCGTCAGAGGATGTCTTCCAGCGCTTACTGGCGGAATTTCCTTCGCTGACAACGCCCGCATTTTCTGCCGCGGTTACTAAACACGGCGTGGAACATTTCATTCCCACTGCGGGTACGCCCGTTTTCGCACGTTCGCGTCGCCTCGACACCGTGAAGTTAGCCACCGCGAAGGAGGAGTTTGCTACCATGGAGCGTTTGGGGATCGTTAGGCGGTCCAACAGCCCGTGGGCTTCACCGCTCCACATGGTGCCCAAGGCGGACGGTTCTTGGCGGCCGTGCGGCGACTTCCGCCGTTTAAATAACATTACGGCCCATGACCGTTACCCCATTCCGCATGTTCAGGATTTTTCGATTCGTCTGGCGGGCATGACAATTTTTTCTAAAATCGATTTGGTGCGAGGTTATCATCAGGTGCCTGTGCGGGCAGAGGACGTGCCCAAGACTGCTGTCATTACACCGTTTGGGCTGTTCGAGTTCCTGCGAATGCCGTTCGGCCTCAAAGGCGCAGCGCAGACGTTTCAGCGATTGATGGACTCGGTGCTACGTGACCTTGCGTTTGTTTTCGTCTATTTGGACGACATCTTGGTGGCCAGCCCGTCGGCTGATGAGCATTTGTCGCACCTTAGGCAGGTTTTCCAGCGCCTTGATGGGCATGGTCTCATTGTCAACACAGCCAAGTGCCAGTTTGGGCTGTCTGTCATAGACTTTTTGGGCCATCGCATTTCGTCGCAGGGTGCGGTTCCTTTGCCCTCGAAGGTGCATGCAGTTGCGGATTTTCCCCGTCCGGTCTCGGTCAGGTCGCTACAGGAGTTTTTGGGCATGGTAAATTTTTACAATCGTTTCTTGCCTCGTGCGGCCCAACTCCTGCAACCATTGTATGGTGCTTTGAAGCTTAAGAGTGCCAAGGACCCGGTTGACTGGACCCCTGTGAGGATCCAGGCTTTTGAGGGGGCTAAGGCTGCCCTGGCTAACGCGGCGCTTCTGGCGCACCCCGCGTCTCGGGCGCCAATCGCCCTCACGACCGATGCTTCGGATGTGGCTGTTGGTGCAGTTGTTGAACAGCGTGTTGCGGGTGCGTGGCAGCCCCTTGCATTTTTTAGCCGCGGTTTGCGGGACAGTGAGCGAAAATACAGTGTGTTTGACCGGGAACTGTTAGCGTTGTACCTGGCTACGCGTCATTTCCGTTTCCTGCTGGAAGGCCGCCCTTTCACGGCCTATGTTGACCACAAACCATTGACGTTTGCTATGGCAAAGGTGACAGAGCCATGGTCTGCTCGCCAGCAGCGCCATCTAGCGGCAATCTCCGAATTCACAACGGACATCCAACATGTGGCGGGTAAAGCGAACCCGGTTGCAGACTGCCTGTCGCGGGTGCTGGTGTGCCCTGTGCATCTTGGGGTTGATTTTGCCGCACTGGCTGCCAATCAACCTGGGGACCCGGGTATCGTTGCACTGAGAGCTGCGAGTACCGGTCTGGAGCTGGAGGAGGCAGTTGTACAAAATGGTGGGCCTGCCCTCCTTTGCGACGTCTCCACGGGCCGCCCCCGCCCGGTGGTGCCGGTTGCTTGGCGCCGTCGGGTCTTTGATATGGTGCACTCTCTTTCTCATCCGGGTGTCCGGGCGTCGGTGAAGTTGGTGTCTTCGAAGTTTGTGTGGCCTGGCCTTCGTAAAGAGGTCAAAGAGTGGGCGGCCACGTGTGTGGCGTGTCAGCGCGCGAAAGTTCACCAGCACACTAGGGCGCCCCTCGAGCCATTTTTGATTCCGGCCAGGCGTTTTGATCATGTGCATATCGACCTTGTGGGGCCTCTTCCCCCTTCCCAGGGTTTTACACATCTCCTTACCATGGTAGATCGGACCACTCGGTGGCCAGAGGCGGTTCCTCTGTCTTCCACGACATCTGCGGACGTGGCACGCGCTTTTATTTCAGCTTGGGTCTCACGTTTTGGTGCACCGTCTGATATCACCTCTGACAGAGGCCCGCAGTTCATTTCGGAGCTCTGGTCAGCACTAGCAAAGTCTTTGGGCACACAGGTTCACCGTACCACTGCCTACCACCCCCAGGCTAACGGTTTGTGTGAACGTTTTCACCGGTCACTTAAGGCGTCATTGCGGGCTGCGCTCTCAGATACAAACTGGTTGGATCGGTTGCCGTGGGTGATGCTCGGGTTGCGCTCGGCTCCTAAGGCTGACCTGGATGCCTCGCCTGCAGAGTTGGTACTCGGTCAGCCGCTCCGCGTCCCAGGGGAGTTTCTGCCTCAGAGCTCGGCCCCCTTTCCGCGTCCTGCGTCACGGGCCGCTTGTGCACCGGTGCCCGTGCATCATTTTTCTCCTCGGTCTTTCGTGCCAACGGATCTCGCGACCGCTCGGTTTGTTTTCGTGCGTCACGATGCTCACCGGTTTCCCCTCCAGCCCCCGTATGACGGCCCGTTTAGAGTGTTAGAGGCGGGTTCTAAAAGTTTCATTCTGGACATGGGCGGGCGCAGGGAGCGTGTTTCGTTAGACAGACTTAAGCCAGCTCATCTGTTGGCTGGCGAAGAGGTGCTACCGGCCCGGGTTCCCCGTCGTGGTCGCCCCCCTTCTAAGGCCCCTGTGTTGTTTTCTCCAGTTGTGCCTCCTGATCCTGTGCCTGTGGTAAATGATGTCCCTTCTGCTTGTTCCACCCCTGCGTTTGCGGATGGGGATCGGCGTAGCCGTTATGGTCGCCTCGTTAAACCCCCTGAGAGGTACTGACTTTTATCCCATTTTATTTTTTTCCCTCTGGGTGTTCGGGGGGGGGCTGTGTGGCGTGCACTCATGGGTGTGTCCTCTCACCCAGTGGGTTTATGGGTAAGATAAAACCTGTGTCTATATATACTTCCCGTATGGGGAACATGTGGAGTTCTCACTAACTGCTGAATAAACAACAGTAAGCAGTACCTGCGTCTCTGTCTTTCCTTGTCCTGCCACAACCTTATATATTTTTAATTAATTGACATTATTTTGTAAAAATCTGTTTTCACTTTGATATTAAAGAGTTTTTTTGTGCAAATTCTTGTCAAAAAAGTCAAATTATATTGACCATGATTTCATGTATAAAAGCAACAAAAGGGTGAAACATCCAAGGGGTGAATACTTTTTATAGGCATTGTATAAAGATCATCAATGACTGTATATAAAGACGATCAGTGACTGTATATAAAGACGATCAGTGACTGTATATAAAGACGATCAGTGACTGTATATAAAGACGATCAGTGACTGTATATAAAGACGATCAGTGACTGTATATAAAGATGATCAGTGACTGTATATAAAGACCATCAGTGACTGTATATAAAGATGATCAGTGACTGTATATAAAGACGATCAGTGACTGTATATAAAGACGATCAGTGACTGTATATAAAGACGATCAGTGACTGTATATAAAGACGATCAGTGACTGTATATAAAGATGATCAGTGACTGTATATAAAGACCATCAGTGACTGTATATAAAGATGATCAGTGACTGTATATAAAGATGATCAGTGACTGTATATAAAGATGATCAGTGACTGTATATAAAGATGATCAGTGACTGTATATAAAGACGATCACTGACTGTATATAAAGACGATCAGTGACTGTATATAAAGAGGATCAGTGACTGTATATAAAGATGATCAGTGACTGTATATAAAGATGATCAGTGACTGTATATAAAGAGGATCAGTGACTGTATATAAAGATGATCAGTGACTTTATATAAAGATGATCAGTGACTGTATATAAAGACGATCACTGACTCTATATAAAGATGATCAGTGACTGTATATAAATACCATCTAAACTACTCCTTGTGCTGATGTTAAGTGTATTTAAGTGTTTGTGCACATTCTCCTGACGTCAGTTCAATTTTAGATGGAGCTATATAATGTGTCTGCTGTAAAACTGTGGTTATATAAAAAGATGTTGCATGAGTCATGTTTTATGACTGTAATGTGTTCTCCAGAGAATCAATGTCATGGACAATAAATCCTGCTGTTGGTTCATAAAACAACTCATAACTTCAGACCAAATGAACTTGTCTTGCCTCATAATGACATTCAACACCAACGGATCCTGAACGAAGAATCTGAGCAGGATCAGATTTGACATCTTGAAATATTTCGCTGTGACAGAGTGAACGTGTTTTTACTGAATAAACCTACCACGTCGGGGGCTTTGTCGATGAGCGTCTGGACCCTTTTGACGATGTCCTTAGAGCAGCTTCTGTGAGCTGCTTGTGTTTTCAGGGCGAGAAAACTGACAAAGCACAGAATCCCGAGAGCTGGCCTCCTTCTCAGCATGGCACAGCATGATGAGTCACGTCCCCTCTCACGCTACCACTTTCCATTTCCAGGGTTCAGCCTCAGGAGTTAAAATCCATCAAATCCATGTCAGACGTCCCGCTGTTGCTGTTCTCCTGAGAGAGTCCTGTTTGAATCCAGATCAGCCTCCAGTGACTGCTGAGGTGCCCTCGACCAAGGCACCAGCCTCCAGATCTGCTGCCTGGAGAACAGAGGGCGATCAAGTTTGGACAGAAAAGCCTTTTTCTGGTTCTTTAATCACATAGAGACACGGGGAACTGTCTCCCCTCTGTTACAGTCCTCCTCCTACTCTCTCTCAGGGACCTCCTCTTTTCTCCCCCTTCTCCTTATCTGTCAGGTTTTCTTATCAAAGCTGTGCAGGAAGTGAAAGCTCCACAAATCACCAGGACTCTCAGTGTGTGTGTGATCAAAGCACCTCATTACAGCAGTTGAGTCAGGGCCACGTGTTGGATCTTGTTTTGTAGAAGTATGCACCACTCCGCCAGGGGGAGTAGAAGCTGGTGCAGTAGCTGCTGATTGTAGATTCATATTGTGCAGACATCACAGCTGTATCATCCGTTGGTCTGTGAGCTGCTGCTCTGAAGCCTCACTGTCACATTCTGTCCAGCGCCATCTTGGTTTTTTGAAACCAGAAGTAACCATATTTGGAGCAGCAGTGGGTGGAGCCTGCCTGAGATCTTGAGGACACGCCCACCTACACCTGCACCCATTAGACGGTACTAGCTGTCAATCACACTGTGCTACCCCCCCACTACACCTGGTGCTTTATGGTCTGTTTGACTCTAAATGATCATAATTCACTAAATGAACATCAGCTGTTTGAAGAAGACTTGAAACTAGAGACTGAGACATAAACTCTGAATGTTACTGACGTTATAAAGTGAGAAGTCACTTTCTTGTGTGAACTGTGGTAACTTTGTTCAACATCTGCTTTTTCATCATTGAAACCATTTTAAGTGGTCTACTTTTTATTGTTGTTGTGCACTCATTCTGTCATTACCTTGTGACCACCGCCATGAAGGTTCAGTAGGAAGGATGCGGGTTGGAGAGGAATCTGGTGTGGATCTGGATCAGGTCATGAATTCGTGTAGATTTCTCCGAGAATAATTCATGAATCTTAGTGAAAAAAAATCTGACATGTTTTGGGGACCGATATTTCTGAGTGTGTGTGATTTGGTCCAGAATTGAAATGAAAATCTGGATCTAGTGAATTGGAATGTGGTTTCATAAGGAGACTGTTGGTGAAAGTGTGGTCGATGGGTTGACAAAAACATTAGAATCCCAAACTGATAGTAACGTTTGTTTATTTTAAATCATCATTGTAACCATGACGACACACATCCTCTAACCTTCATGTTATTTTAGCCCAACCCACGAACTTAACAATGTTTTCTTTATTCAAAACCAAAACCTTTCTGTAGCAGAGAAAGTGAAGCAATGAAAAACACATGTTTGTACTTAGGGAGGACATTTGGAGAATAATACATTCCCGAACCCCTTAACCTAACCATTAAAAACTAATCAAAATGGTCCTCACAAAGAAATCTGTACACACACACACACACACACACACACACACACACACACACACACACACACACACACACACACACACACACACACACACACACACACAGAAAGCATGCACCCAGGAGCTGAGGACACGTGCAAAATACCAACATTACTTTAAGGATAATAAGTGCCAAAGAGAATAAGACTAACTTCATAAATAATCAATAAAATAAAAAGAATGATAAAAATGGTTAAGGAGAAGAGATTAATAATCACCAGAGTTATCACTGATCGTACACACTGACCGCAGATAACGCTTTGTTCAATAGAATATAAAATGAAACAAAAACAAATGAGCACACAGTTAATAAAACACTAAGTCACCATGATTGCACACAGCACAGGCTGGAGACTGGACCTTTAATGGGTCTGTGTTGGATTAAGAAATTGATCTTCATCTCATTACATGTTAATGGCTTAATTAATTGTGAAATTAATATCCCTGTGAAAAGTCATTTCAGATGTTGAACAGACTTGAGACTGGATCCGGATTTCCACATCTATGAAATCATCCAACTCAGATCCAGGCAATCAGGGTTTTGGTGCTCATCCAAGAAGATTATAGCTCAAAGTCCCGGATGGCACAATACCAGTCATGTGTGGGCAGAATGTAAATTCCTGAAAGATTGTCTGATAAGGAATGAAGCTTTTCCAGAAGCCGCCAAGAACTAATGTGTAGTCAGTATAATGTCTGACTCCAAATGCATTGGTTCACTGTGTCCTCCCAATAGATTCCTTGGATGTTTTTACTTTGCTATTTTAGAAAGATCCTTTTCATCATGATGGATTAGTGAAGTGTTTTAAGCTCAAGGTTCCAGTCCAGCCAGTGAATTCTGAAGGTTTGCATCACTGACTATAAATCCAGCAGTTACACAACAATGTCTGATGTTTACTTGGCTCTCCCCCGTTCAGGGCAAGTTCACAAGTGCACATATTTTGTAATGCCTTTTCAATTTCTATTATCTCTTTTTTAAGGCCTTTCACAGCCTGTTACAATTCTGAGGAAGAGGGGATTGCATGTGTGAATGTCCATTGATGCTTACTCTCCTCACCATCTGCCCTTGACCTGATCCTCCTCCTCCTCCTCCTCCTCCTCCTCCTCCTCCACCTCCTCCTCCTCTGGCTCCGGCTCCAGCTCCAGCTCCACCTTGTAGGGTTTGGGTCAGGCTAACTTGGGCAGTACTGAACGAGGTTATTCGGCCACTTCCAGCGATCTGAAGGTTGACTGTGGTGGCGTAATTGCTCTTCAGGTTCCCAGTTTTGTGGGCAAAAGATAAGGGTGATGAACTTGGGGGCAAGGGGGAGTGGTTTGATGGTGCAGAGGGGGCTTTAGTGGCCATTTGGAACTGAGGTTGTGGTTTGACTTGGGATGGGTGGCTTTGGTATTGATGGGAGGTCAGTGGAGGGGAGGTCATGCCTGAAGAGGACAGGGCCAAGCATGAGGAGGAGAGGGTGTGTTCGTGGACGGGCCGGGAAACGTAGGCACAGATGAGCTGGCTTCGACAGTTACCGTCTTCCAGCTCTGGGTCTCCCCATTCTTTGTGGCTATCTGATGGAGTGGGAGAGTAGAGGACAGAATGAGAGAGTGGAGAGAGAGGAGAAGAAGAGGAGGTAATGATAGCGGTAGTAACACTTATATCGAGGCCATCAGTCCCATTATATCTGCTCGAAAGCTCTTGTACATCCGGCCAAGGCACACTGGTAAAATGCTGCCCACCAAGGGTGCCCTTCCCTGGGCTAAGTCTGCTGGGTGAAAGAGGGGATTGAAGCCCAGGTTGGGGGCTGAGGCATGGCGGTGAGCTGTTGTATGAGGACCATCCACTCCTTGGACTAGGTGGACAGGACTCCTGCTGGTCAAAGGACCCTCGTTCACTTCCACTGAAACCAAAGGACCTGCGACCGCTCTCTGTCCAGGAGCGACGCAGTCCACTGGAGTTGCTCCGCACTGGGCTTGGAGGTCTGTCGGCCAGGTTGGAGGTGAAAGACCTATGGAGTGTTTGGGAGGTCATTCGGGAGGCAGTGGGACAGGGGCCAGAAGGGGAGGGGGCTCTGGAACTGTGTAGTGGAACTGGTGAGGAAGCGAACATTGATGAGGAAGAAAAGGGGGACGAAGGAGAAGAAGCAGAAGCAAATCTGGGGTTTCTCGGTTGAGGTGCTGCAACATTATTAGTCCACACATTCACTGACACACCAATAGGTGGTGGGGAAAGGATACGGGGGCTCAGACATGAGGAGGATGTGGGTAGCTCTAAAGTTAGGCCTAGTGGATTATGGTAACTTGTACCCCCTGCTCTTGTGCTCCGGGGGTGGGGAGGTTTGTTTGCCATGGGAGAGGAGTAGTTATGTTGAGGAGGTGGGGAGTAGAGGCGAGTAAACAAAGCAGGGGTTGGGGTCAGAGATGGGGATTGAACCCGTGAGCTTGGTTCAGATGCAGAAAAAGGCTGAGCTACACGGTTGTGTGACCCTGACCAGAGAGAATCATGCGTTTGTTGCATTACTGTGGCATTAGTGCTATGATTAGCTAATGGCGCTTTCTGTGGACTTCCTGACCAGCCCCCATTATTGTCAGCACCACTAATGCCACTGCTGGTATTACTTACATTGCTGGTCACTGTGGTTAAACCTGCCAACTTGATGTTATTGTTGTTGTTTCCATTCTGCAGTGAATCCATTTGTGAGTGAAGGAATGAAGGATGGACAGAAGTAGAAGAAGAGTGGGTAGATTGATAATGGACCATACTCGTAGTTGGGGAAGGTGACCGGTGTGAGAGAGAATGAGGAGGCAAGTGAGGGGACAGAGAAGGACAAGAGGACTGGAGAGAGGACGGTTGACACCTTGGATGCTGGTACCCATTCTTGTTGCACCCTGCCTGGACATGAGCAGGTGTACTGGAACTTTGCTGACTGGGAGGCAGTTTAGGAGAAGGGGAATGCTGTCGTAGATGAGAAGAGGGTAAGGATGGAGTGGAGGAGGGCCTTTGATTTACTGATTTCATGGGTGGGGCAGTGTTCTTTTTTGCCATACTCTGACTAATAGACTGACTGATGCAGGAGGCGGCTAATGATCTGGTAAATGCAGAGGAGGAAGCAATGGGGGAGGAGCGGAGGGAAGAGGACGGTGTAGGGGAGGAAGGAAGGCCTGCTCTTACTGATGAAGAAGAAGAAGAAGAAGAGGAGGAGGAGGTGAAAGCAGTTGGTGTTGGAGATGAGACAGGTGGGACTCTCATGGAGGAAACTCTGCCAGAAGAGGGAGTAGGGGATAAACAGGAAAGGGCACCGGAGAACATGTTCGGGGAGGTGAAGCCATCTACAGACACACTGGTTGGAGAAGGTGCTGGAACGACCCTGAATGTTGAGGAGCAAGGAGGCGCTCGCACAGCAGAAGAGGAAGTCGGAGGAGGAGAGGAGGTGGGGCAGTTTCTAACAGGAGAAGGAGAGGAGTGTCTGAGGCTAGGTCTGAAGGCTGAGGGGGCTGTGGAGAGTTCTGTGTCATAGGTATGGGTAGCAATGGCTTGGTTGGGTCGCTCCACCAGGCTGGTGGTCCCGGAGGAGGGTCTGGACGGTGGACGAGTGAAGTCCTGCTGGTGTTGTTCCCTGGATGGGACAGAGAAGCACAGATAAAAATGAGAACCATGATCTCTTCTTTCAAGCCGTACGTTTGGCATTGTAGTGGAAAAAATATCTAAGTGTGGTTGAAACCTATTTTGTAGTTGAAGAGTAACTTTTTGCATACCTGTCTAAAGACTTTTATGACCTTTCTATTACTCATTGACTGTCCAAGAACCTAATGGAAATGTATGCAAATCATTTTCCTGTCTTAATTCCTGTCTCAACCTGCGCCTACAGAACCAGTCTGAACTGGCTCTGACAAACAGCCTTAGTCCTCCTATATAAGATCCTTGCATTTGACTGTTCTCCATCGTCACTCTGAGATCCGTGTGACTCTCTGTGTTGATCCTTTCTGCAGAAAGCCCCTATTAAAATACACAAAGACAAATTTGGTGTTCCAGCCCCTTGTAGTTCCAAATTTCCATCACAGCATCAACAGTGGTTGATGCATGACTTTTTTTAAACAATGAAGTGACGAGGACCAGATTTACCGATTTTATCTGCTTCTTTTTTTACAACAAGTTCCTTGTTTGATATTCTAAACAGCGAGTTCTCATTTGTTTAAACATTTTGAGCTCAGAGAGGGCGCGGCTCCTGGTTTTGAAAAATCATGAAATTGATGTTTATTACATCTTATAACTCTTAATACCTTCATAATTTTTGAACATGTATTTTGAAAACATCAACACAAATAGTGTTACAGACACACACACACACAGAGTGATAAGGCTGAAGGCAAATTCCCAGATGACTCTTTTTATTGCGGCCTCATCAAAGTCCTCGGCCACACTTGACCTGGATTCAACGTTGTGAATTCTCTTGAGCCGTGTAAATGGCGGCTCCTGGTGGACACAAACTGTTCTACCAGACCAAGACAGCAAACTGTGCACAGGTGAATTTCAGCTATAAGGCCTCCACACACCTGAGCCTCTGACTCCATAATAAAGAATGTTATATTTATCATTATTTATCTGCACTATCTTTGATTAATGTGCTAATTCGAGTTCCTTATTAGTATCCATTTTAGATATTTAATTTTATAAATATAGAGTATTTCATTTTGTTTGGGATATTTATTTATGTGTTTAGTTCCTAATTATTTTGGATTGTTTGTACTGCAGAAACCATGGCTTGGATAAATAAACTTTGAACTTCAGTTACATCAGAAAGTTTTAATACTTTCAGTTTGCTTTAATCGCAAAATACCATCAGATAACAGCCAGATTTGATGGTCGTTACTACATTAAACACCATTAATCAGAAAATAAACTGAAGAGGACAGATATCACCTCAGCACTTTATCAGTATTATCATGATTAGACATGAATTGGAAGGAGTGTTAGGATCAGTTTTCTGTGGTGGTGAAATTAAAAAAGCTATTCTGCTCTGTAACCGATAGTAGAAGTTATTGATTAACTTTTATCTGTAGTTCACAGGTTACTTTTTCTTCAAACATTTTATGATTGAATCTGCCATAAACATACCTGTATTCACATGGAGCGTTGCTACTGATATTCCAGGCGTTAGACGGAGCCTGTTCACCCATAGTGGAGGGTAAGTCTGGTGGCCTCTGGCTGATGAAGGTTGGTAGACGGTCTATAGACGGCACTGGTGGAGAGCGCCATGGACTCGGTGCTGCTCCCGCTCCTGCTTTGTGATCCTCTTGGCTTTCTGTGAATGCATGACTAGAAGCCACAGAGGGGTCAAAGGTTAAGTGCAAAGGCTGACACAGAGGAGCTGGAATAACTAGTTCCCTTGAGGCTCGGTTGCAAGCTGGCTCTTCTGAAAAGATCAACGTTGACCCCTGTAGAATCATCCTGCTTTGTGATGAAGAATTTAAAGCATTATTTGTCCCATTTGATTTCATCTGATTGCTTGGCAGCTCATCTATCTTTGGCCCCCCAGAGGTCCCCGGTGAAGTGCAGTGTTCCTTCTGCAGGGGGGGCTGCTCTCCTTGGTCAGGCACCATGGAGCCGTGATCCTCTGCTGGAGACTGGCTCTGAGTAGATGCTACTCCTAGTGCCAGCTCTCCTGGCGATGGCTCTCTATCTATGTTCTTTGTGCAAACCAAGTGTTCAGGCCCTGTATGAAGACTCCGCACATCTTTGGTTAAAGATTCCTCGTTGGCTAAATGCCCTGTGGGAACTTTGCATTCTGGTGTTTCCTTATCTTGAGTCGTTGGTGTGTCCTGATTGTATTTGTGTGCTGTCATGATGTTTACAAAGGTTGTGTCTTCTCTGATGGAGTAACCAGGGTGTCCAGCACTCTGCTCCAACCTGCAGAAAACCACAAAGGGAATCAAACAGTGACACATGTTTCTGTGGCTCTGATCATGGTTTCATGGTCACATCATCAAGCTATTTATCCGTAAATATTATCCACTCACCCATCTGTTCTGTCTGTCACTTCAGTATCTGTATGAAACTCTCTGTTTTGATTCAGGGCTCCTCCTCTTCCTGGGGGAGCAGAGAGGCCCCTGAACTCGGTGACGCCACAATCCAAGGTCATGGTGGAAGTCAAGGGGTTGTTCGTGGCAGAGCAGCATAGAGAAGTGCTCTGATCTACAGGTTGTGCACTGAGGCGATATCTGGATCCTGGAGAAGCCTCTTGGGCTTGACAGGATGATTGATCTCTTGGTCCAGTGGATTGATTTTCCACAGGGGAGGTGGAAGTCTGACAGTTGACGCCCAACCGAGAGTCTCTTTCTCTGGTCAAGGCGAAGATAAAGTCCCTGGGCCTGGAGAGGGTGAATTCATTTGTCTGGTGGTGACAGGCAGAGGTTGTCATCACCTGGAAATCTAGAAGAGAACAGAAAACAATGGGTTATAATGACCATGTAGCAGTGTCACACTAGTGGTGATAGTGATATATTTTTTAATTTTTAAATTGTAGGACCACTTTACCATTTGTCAGACACTGAGCTCTCTTAATCATTCTCTCTTCCTGGATCCTCTGGTTCTCCATGTTCATGGTCTGGTTCTGGCTGCAGATCTTTGTCTGGTCTTGGAAATGTGTCTGCTGTTCCCCAGATTGTGCTGTGGTTTTGCTCAGATTTTTGGTCTCGGAGTGAGTATGGGTTCCAGTTTTGGTTTCTGATTGATTGATTTCCATTTGGTGTTTTGGTTGCTGCCTGTACTGAGCTGGGAATTGTTTTTGAGCCTGGGATTGAACCTGTTGCTGGCTCCTAGTGTGGGTCTGAGTAGAGTGTCCAGTCAGGGAACCTGAGCCCCATGATTGGTTCCATACACCGTAGGCACGTTTCTGATGCAACGGGACCTTCATGGTGCTGGCTTTGGCGCTGTACATACTTGCCAGTGTTTGGACCTTGCTCAGAATACGCTCAGAGTTTTCTATCAATACGGAGTCCACTACTGGATTGGACTCAAATAATCCAAAACTGGCTACATCCGATCCCATGCCCTCAAACAAGGCCCGGTTAGCGCTGACAATCCTGGAGTGGCGGGACCATCCACCCACTTTTATCTGACTGGGAAGACCCTCTAGGTTTCCGCTGGTCTTGGCCAGTTCTCTGTGTTTGGATGAGGTCCAGGTGGACTGAATTCTGGTCTCAGTTTGTAGACATTGTTCTGTACGTGAAGGTGTAGAGGGCTCTTTGCAGCTTTCTTTTGATTCTATCGAGACAGTTTTTTCACAACTGTTGATCACAGCTTGTTTTTTGGGACAGGTTGTTTTGTCTTGTTTGGGAATAGATGGTCCTTCTCCTTGCAGTGAATGTCCATCTTGCTTCCCAGTAGCCACAACACTTGTCTTTCCCTTCTGCTCATCCCACAGATCTTCTTCTTCCAACAGTCCATTGCGGACATTTCCATTTTTGTCCTGTATGTCACTCTCTTCTCCAGCCGGATGGTTCTGCTGTAGATTCTCACCAACTTGGTTTGGGGTCTCCTGGTCCTGCATCATAGTAGAGGTTGGTGTCTCCATTGGTCTGTCTGCATCAGAATCCAGGGAGCTGATTGGTTTATCGGCCTGTCTATCAATCTCTGCATCAGCTGAGAGTGGAGCTGGGGAAGAGGTGGGACCATTGATGAAACAAGGATCTGTCTCTCCATAAGTCTCTCCATTGATCGTTTCAGACATGGATTGTCCACTCTCTGGCTCCCCCTGATATCCACTCACATCAAAGCGTGATACAGACTCCTTCACCAAGCCGGATGGGATTTGTGAGAAACTGTTCCGCCTTCTTGTTGCCACTCCTTCTGCCTGCTCCCCTTCCTCCTCTGCCTCCTCCTCTTCGGCCTCGGCTGCTGCCTCGTAGTAACTCCGGATCTTTTCGATGATCTTCTTGTCTCGTTTGGTGAGGTGGGAGCGTCTCGTGGGTGGCTGACGTCTCTGGATGGGGTGAAGGAGGAGATCAGAACTTTGCGAGGAGGTTGTGACCTCGTTCTTTGCCTCTTCAGTGGGTAAGTTACAACTGCCTCCGCTCTCTCTCTTTTCTTCTGCTGAGGTGGAGGAATGAAGATCTGATACTGGAGCAGGGCTGACACCCTCATCCTCATCCAAAGGTTTATTCTCATCTTTGTCTATTTCTAAACCTTCTCCTTGTGTTTCTTCATCTGCCACCACTACCATTTCAACTTCGCTTGTGGCATCTGGAATTTCTTTGACCTCAGTCTTATTTTCAAGTCTAATTTCATCCCCAGAGCCACCGGTCTGACTGTGGAGGGCGCTGTCATCCTCCATTCCTGGGCTTCCCCTCTTTTCTTGCCCTGAGGTCCTCTGCTCTGGGCTGGAGGGGCAGGCGGCTGGGGGCAGCGGGCAGGTGAAGTTGGTCTGGTCAGATGGAGTCGGACTCTCTTGGAGCTCATCCAGGACCTGCTCCTGGAAGAGAAATAAGAGAGCGTTTTAAAATTAGTCTTGTATAAACTGACCATCTCCATCACTGCCCGGTGGCTGGCTGCACCACGTTAGTTTATAAACTGCTTTATACTAGTTTATAAACCCTGTCTCCTCCATGTAAGCAGATGGGACATGGACCAAACATAAATAAATGTTTGTTGAAGACCTTTTCTGTCATTTCAGGTCGTTCTTCTCTCACTGATGTTTGTTCAAGTTTCTGATCAGTTTGGTGATTGACAGCTGAGACTGACTCCTGATTGGTTGAGAGCATGTATGGGCCTCAATAGCACGACTCCATTGACCTGAGTTACTACACAGACTAACTCCAAATGATGACATCAGTGCAAGATGGCAGCGTTTGTATCTGGCTTCATTTCTGGACCTTAGCTTATTAGTAAATCAGGTTCTTGTTGTGTCCTATTAAAACTCTTGTTGAAGGCAAACTGACTTGTAGTCTCTTATGTTACATATAGTTTAAAGTGGATTTGTACCTTTGCATCAGTGTGAATGGAGGCGAGTCCCTCCCTGGCTCTGCTCTGGTTGATGAACTCCAGGATCTCCTCAGTGATGGACAGAGTAGGAGCAGCAAGAAGTGGCGTCAACTCCTCTTCTTCCTCTTCCTGATCATCACAACAAATGAGAACAGAAAAGATGGAATTTGTTGTGTGTTAAAACTGAGTCATTGAATTTCTTTCCAGGCCAGGTTTAAGCCAAGACAATTTCCAGGTTGAGTATTTTAGATTTTACATTATTTTCATAATTACTTGCTACATAGTCCTATTTAAAGATTACATTTTGTAGAACAGAAAATGTGACGCTTAAACCCAGAGATTAAATCCAATAGATGTTATTCCATCATCAGGTCACAGTAAAATACCTTTTCCTTGTTTTTACGTCGTTGCTGTTCTGACAGTTCAGCCTCCACCTCAATGACAGAGGAAGCGAGTGTGCTGCTGCTGCCGGCCGAGCCCAGACTGTCGGCCTGGCACAGCTCGCCCTCGCTGCTGGCCGGCTGCAAAACACCACCGCACCAGTCAGTGGGAAAGATCCTTATGTCGTGATATTACAAGAAATGACTCTCTTCTCCGCTTAGTGTGTGTTTACGTGTGTGTTTGTGTTCATAAGTTTGTGTGAGTGTGTTCATAAGGTCCAGTTAAATCCAGTTGTTCATCAGATAACGACACAACACTTAGTTCAGTGGACAGAGTCCTGCTGAATCTTTACTGGAGCGTTCACCTGGGAACTTACCTCCAAGGCTGCAGGATTCCCCAGGTGTGAAAGAGCCGATGGTCAGCGAGGTAGAAGAAGAAGAAGAAGAAGAAGAAGAAGAAGAAGAAGAAGACAAAATCAAAACTCTGCATTAACTGTTCAGACATAATAAAATATAAAATAATCCTAGTGATGTTTTCACTAGTT
This sequence comes from Verasper variegatus, assembly GCA_026259375.1. NCBI lineage: Eukaryota > Metazoa > Chordata > Actinopteri > Pleuronectiformes > Pleuronectidae > Verasper > Verasper variegatus. Next base: position 24,949,365 of record CM048047.1, read on the forward strand.
TGTTTCATCTAAGTTGTATGAATTGTTGTTTTCTTTACTCTAGAATTGGCCCTTTATATTTATATACTTTATATTTATATACTTTATATTTATATACTTTATGTTTATATACTTTATGTTTATATACTTTCTGTTTATATACTTTATATTTATATACTTTATGTTTATATACTTTATGTTTATATACTTTATATTTATATACTTTATGTTTATATACTTTATGTTTATATACTTTATATTTAAATACTTTATGTTTATATACTTTATGTTTATATACTTTATATTTAAATACTTTATATTTAAATACTTTATATTTACATCAGGAGCGGGTCCTCTCTACGGAGGCAGCCATGTTTTCTACAGTAGCCCAAACTGGACAAACTAAACCTTTTGAGTTTTTATAACAACTGAATCTACCACAGGTTCTCTCTCATGTTTGGAGGGGGGGGGTATTCAGCTGCAACATGACACTTCACCACTAGATGTCACTAAATCCTACACATGGAACCTTTAACTTCTGACACAGAGACGTTCTCACCGTTGGGATGAAACACAGCTTCAATGTCTTTAGCCGGAGCTGAAAGAGAAGCACAGAGAGGTTATAACAGCAAACTGTCCTCAGGTGTGTCTGTCTACCTGACTGTCCTCAGGTGTGTCTGTCTACCTGAGTGTCTCCTTGTGTGTCTGTCTACCTGACTGTCTCCTTGTGTGTCTGTCTACCTGACAGTCTCCTGGTGCGTCTGTCTACCTGACTGTCTCCTGGTGCGTCTGTCTACCTGACTGTCTCCTTGTGTGTCTGTCTACCTGACTGTCTCCTTGTGTGTCTGTCTACCTGACTGTCTCCTGGTGCGTCTGTCTACCTGACTGTCTCCTTGTGCGTCTGTCTACCTGACTGTCTCCTGGTGCATCTGTCTACCTGACTGTCTCCTGGTGTGTCTGTCTACCTGAGTGTCTCCTTGTGTGTCTGTCTACCTGACTGTCTCCTGGTGCGTCTCTCTACCTGACTGTCTCCTTGTGTGTCTGTCTACCTGACTGTCTCCTGGTGCGTCTCTCTACCTGACTGTCTCCTTGTGTGTCTGTCTACCTGACTGTCTCCTGGTGCGTCTCTCTACCTGACTGTCTCCTTGTGTGTCTGTCTACCTGACTGTCTCCTGGTGCGTCTCTCTACCTGACTGTCTCCTTGTGTGTCTGTCTACCTGACTGTCTCCTGGTGTGTCTGTCTACCTGAGTGTCTCCTTGTGTGTCTGTCTACCTGACTGTCTCCTGGTGCGTCTCTCTACCTGACTGTCTCCTTGTGTGTCTGTCTACCTGACTGTCTCCTGGTGCGTCTCTCTACCTGACTGTCTCCTGGTGCGTCTGTACGGCAGGTTTCCGTCCAGCAGCAGCGGCAGACTCTTCCTGGACTTCTCAGGTGTGTACGTCAGCAGCTCTGGAGGCTCTGGAGGGACAAACAGAGCTGCATCTTTTAATTCAAACACTGAAACTCTGCTGTGTTTCATGAAGCCGGTAGAAACAACCCCACACATGAAAACAGCCACTGACCCTGACCTGATTGGCGTCGGCCTCTGTGGAAACCGTGGACGTCGTCCGGTCGTGGCGAGGCGCAGGACTTCTTCAGGTTGTCCTGCTCAAAGTGAGGAGCTGGAACACAGGAAGTGATGTCATCTGCGTGTGTTTATATGTGTGTATGTATCTGTGTGTGTGTGTGTACTCACATTGACAGAAGTTGTCTCCCAGGACTTGTCTCGCCTGAACGAAAAGACACAAAACATCAGTTCAACTTCAGCTGTTTGTAACTCTGTCGTCTCCATGCAGTGAGGAGTTTGTGTAAACGACCAGCAGGTGGCAGCAAACACCAAACTACTACTGCTGCTACATCAGCTGTAGAGAAGAAAAGAATCATCTACACTGTTAATAAAATGTCCTTCGTCAGAACTCTGCCACCTCACCCTCCTCATCCTCTCACTCTCCTGACCCTCTCACCCTTCTCAGCCTCCTCATCCTCTCACCCTCACCCTCTCATCTTCATCCTCCTAACCCTCCTCAGCCTCCTCATCCTCTCACTCTCCTGACCCTCTCACCCTCTCACCTTCTGTGGGAGTGAAGCCGGATGGTTTTCTACGATCAGTCTCTTGAGGTAGTGAACCCACAGTCGTTTCTCCTCCTGGTTCTTCGTCTGCAGAACATCACATAGGAATGATATTTAACTGGTCACATGAGGAACAGGAGTGAACAATGGAACAATGGAACATATCACGATATTTCCTCATATAGATATTTGTTATTCGATAAGACCTATTTGTTACTTTATGAGTCAGTGGTTCATGTTCTTCTGGTTTCTCACCTGGACGACATGCTGCAGTTTGGGAATCGTCTGGTCCGACACTTTGAAACACAGCGAGTCCTTCAGCGTCTCCACCAGCAGCAGATTACAACACTGCAACACAGAGACACAGAGCAACGTGAAGCTCATCGACATGTTACAGTGAAGAATGTGAGACACAGATAATTCTTCAGCTTTTCTGTCTGACAGTGAAACCAGGATCTTTATCATCTGGACAACTTACAAATATGTGTGTGCTATAGACAAAGTGTTCCAGCCTCTTCTTGGCGATCAGCAGCATCTTATCGAACAGGAAGAACGCTCGCTCCTTCTTCACTCTCAGGACCTTGAAGGAACCCTCCAGAACCAGCTCTCCAAACCCACTGAGGTCCGGCCCGTTCCAGTTCATCAGCAAGGACTCGATTTCCTGTGAGGAGGTGAAAGGTCAGAGAGAAGCTCCTGGTTCTAGAGAGATGTCTGTACATAGAACATAACGACGCGTCATCCATCACTCATCATCATCACATGTTCTTCACTCCAGCTGCTGTGTCTGAACCTCCTCCATGACATCATCCAGCAGAGTGACATCACCGACAGCTTAATGACATCATACTCTGTCGTTTCTCCACCTCTCCGTCAGGGACCACGCCGGTTCAACAAGATTTCTTTCTCTACACTAACTTTGTCTAGTTTGACACATCAAGGTTACAGAGATGACCTCTGTCTGTCTGCACAGGTCTGTTCACACACACACACACACACACACACACACACACACACACACACACACACACACACACACACACACACACACACACACAGCAGACACCAACAATCCTTCATATCAACGTTACATTCCCAGTTTGACAGGAAGTCATTTCTTCTAATTGCTGCTTCAAACTAAGATTTGGTCTTAAAGATCGCAGACGAGGATTTCCAGGCGTTAGTGCACCAACAGTTACAGAGTGATTGTGTTTACCTGCAGCCGGACGGCATGTTCCTGTTTCCTCTTCATGTCGTTAATGTACCAGGCGACCGCCGTCATGGTGATGATGGCATCCTCCACGACCTCATATCCAGGGGCGCTCTTATCGAAGTGCTTAGAAAGTTCCTGAGGCGACACAAGAGGCTTCAGTGTGAACATCACTTTATTCTAGTATTGTCAAAACTGCCTCTTTGTAGATTCCTTTACATCATTTTACTTTAGACTCTCAATGTGTGTGATCTACAGGTTTTAGCATCGTTCCTGTTCAGTGACCACAAAGATTTTATTGAAACTCTTGATTTAGAGTAAAACTTCGTAAAACATCGACCAACAGGTGATGATGTGACGAGTCTGTTTCCAACACCAGGAAACGACGAACACAACTTAACAAGCTGCAGCTCGTTGGCCGACAAAGCAGCTCAACACTGACACAAGGGAAATGGGACCATCTGAGGATTATGGGTAATCCCAGCACAGATCCAAACATGTGTTTGACCAGTGTTTAAACTGGTCACTGTCGACAGAGCAGCAGTGTGTGTGTGTGTGTGTTAGTTTCATCATCTCTCTCCTCTCAGAGGTGGGCTTGGACTGGAACCAGAGAATACACTCAACAAGTTTATTGGGAAAAGCTGCAAATGTGTGTGTGTGTGTGTGTGTGTGTGTGTGTGTAAATGAGTTCTATCTCTACCTGGAAATATGGTGGTATTTGAGATAGTATAGTATTTGATGGTATTTGAGGTAGTATTTCATAGTATTTGATGGTATTTGAGGTGTTACCTGGAGGAGCAGGTGGTATTTGAGGATCCTCTGCACTGGTTTGAGCAGATACGTCTCCAGAGGTAACGAGTGGTTCAGAGTCGTCTGTCTCTCCTGGAAGAAACGAACCAGACTTTCGTTTTTCATGCACTCCCTCAGCACCGCCACCGAGCTGCAGAGAGACAGAAAATGTATCACGACACAAAGAATGAAATTTAATATTAAGAAGAAACAGGGACCAGAGGAAGACGTTGGAGCAGGTTGAGATGACGATGGTTCCTCATGAGCTGAGAGGGAGGTCCACGACTCTGACGAGACCCCGAGGACAGAGGGATTTAAGAGGAGGTGAAGAAGAATAAGAGAGATGATGAAGGTACAGGACTCCACATCTGTTTGGAGCGTTGACAAACGAAAAGGAACCGAAGAGATCGGAGGAAACATTCATCACAATTTGAACAAAAGAGGAGGAACCGAAGAGGACAAGAAGAGAAAAGAACAAGAAACCAGAGATGGAAGAGAGAGAGATGGATCAGAGGACCAACATAGATTATGAACGATCATCTGTGAGATCATCGCTGGAGGAGAAGGAGAAGGACTCAACTGTTGTGGGTCCTTCGACGAAAACGTGAAGAAACAAAGCTGAAGAGGAAGATGACAAGTTGTCCAGATGATGAAGCAAAAGGAGACACCAGACGAAAGGGGGGACTGTGGAGGTGGTGAAAGAACAAGATGGAGGATGCTGGAGACTCTTCAGCTGTTAAATCCGCTGACAAACATTTATCACAGCGTGACACAAAGATTCTTGGACACCAGCAGAGAGATAGAAAAGAGGGGGAGGTCTGAACATGGGGGATGAAGAACAGGGGGGAGACGGAGGGAAGGAGGTCAAGGTAACGATGGGACGAGAAAGGAGAGAAGAGGCTCTGTTCCTCAGGACAGACATTAATCACAGGAGCGAGTCCAGGAACTCGGAGCAGCTGTAATATTTTCTACAGACAAATCACTGATGTCTTCAACAGAGGACCTGAGACAAACTCTGCTCGTCTGCAGGTTCATCAAACTCTTCAGAAGGTTCAGAAACCTGAGCGTTTCTGAACGAGGACGTTTCAGGACACATGACTGGTAACCTCAGCTCTATGTTGCTCTTCTTCCTCTGGGCCACGGAGCTCCGGACCTGCAGCCAGGTCATCATAAGGACATAGAGCGTATTATTAGGGGAGTGATGACATGTGTGCAGAATTCGTTGGTTCCTTCACTCGCAGCAGCAGCGACTGAGGCCAATGTCAATGTGAGCGTCCAACACATCGAGAGCAACATTTTATATCCTGTATGTGCACACATGTGTTATTACAGTGGAACCTCTGCAGTCAGAGAGGTGAGGCTGTGATCTGCGATCTGAAGGAAACCGAGCTCGGCCTCAGATAAACGCAGAGAAGCTCTCTGCACGGACACTTTAAATCATACGGCACCAGGGACATTCCTAGGAACAACACTTGGAAAGATTCCCATCCAATCGTCCTGGAGAGAAACTCACAGACACGCAGAGGTGAGGTTTTCAGTGTGCGTCCTCCTCATGTTGTGTAAAACCACAGAGCAGCATTGGCCTCGTCTGGTCGTCCACATGCACAGACTGAAGCCAGGTTTCGTCTCCGTCTCCAGATTCTCAGGCTGCAGATAATTACAGCTGCTCCCATGAGCCTGTAGTGGGCCTCAGTCTGCACCGCCTCTCGAAACACCAGGAACCTCCTCCCCTCCCCCCATCGTCCAAATGACATCTACACATGTATGTGAGGACCATGACCTGCAGCATGTACAGAGGCAGGATGTAACATTAGAATTTTGATCACGGGAGTTGTAAATGAGTTTGGAGTGGCGTCCAAACTCATTTACTTTTATGGCGTTTTTCTTTTCTTCCTGAGATATTTGAATTACTTTTAAATTCCATTTTTGCATCTCGCTCTGTCCTCTATGAGGACGCGCACGTCTCAAATAGACAGATTCATTAACAGGGACGTCTCTCGAGGACACGTCAAGTGGTCGAGTACAGACCGAGACCCTCAGGACTCAATAACAGACACAAATTGGTGGTAAAACTGAGATTTTTACGATGCAATTGGAGAGAGAAGAGATTGACGACGACATTTCTAAACTTTTACGTCTCCACTTGGGATCTAATTGAAACCAGCCTCAGGAACCTGCCTCTTCCTCCTGGACACACGTTCACTTTCATGTGCAATAAGTTTTAAAGTTGGCTTTAAAACACATCGACCCCCCCCCCCCACGCCCTATTCATTCGGCAGCTCATTAATTCACAGCATCCCAGACAGAGGAGCTGAGCAAACAGAGACCAGATCCATGTGTGTGGAAGTGGTTTCAATCGGAGCCTGTTTCATGACACATCGTTGTGATATCACTGGAACTGAGATTTCTTCACAGCACTCCAGTCCTGATTTTGGCTTTTTCAGATGGCAAAGAAGCTGCATTCCAGAGCCATTTTCTTATCTGGCGTGCTTCTCTCTCTGTGGCGGATAACTAACCGAACAAAGACAAACATCTCGGGTTCCCTGCTCGGCTGCACTCGACTTCGCAAAACCTGCAATCCAGCAGATTTCCCTCCAAATCTGACCCAGAGGATCCGAGTGGAAAAATGTAGAGCGAGCCGACGCTGACAGAGACCAAGTGTCCTCATTCTGGATTTTACATTAATGTCTCGCCATGAACACGCCGAGTGCTTTGATTCGAAAATCACACACATGGCTCCTGAACGGATTTACTTTGTGTGTTGACCAGAGAGATCCTGGTTCCAGACGTGGAAATCACCAACACTACCGAAATTAAATTCATATTCTATGTTCAGACAGAAACAAGCGGGTGAAACTGAACGTTTAAAGGACACGTGATCTTTTTCTTTGCTCTAGTGTGTTGAAGGTTTTTTATGAACGTAAAAGTTAAAAAGCTGGTCTGCTGGATCCTTATCTCTGAGTCTGTTCAGTTCATGTATTCATCTGTGTTTCAGGACGTTCACATGGAAGTGACACGCAGCAGCAGCTGGAACTGAGAGGATCCAGGAGGAGCAGCAGCGATGCAGCACACACACACACACACACACACACACACACACACACACACACACACACACACACACACACACACACACACACACACACACACACTCTCACACAGTTTGGTGGTCTGAAAGCATTTGACCTACTTATTTCTATTGGAGTTTAATGGAGCTTTAAGGAGCGAGTGGAGGGGGGTGAAGGAGGGGTCGACTTCCACTGGTTCACACACACACACACACACACACACACACACACACACACGTCAAGGAAGTTTTTACTGTGTGTCGATGACATCAGGGAGTTAAGATTTTCTAGAGGAAACACATCAACATACACAAGTACACACACACACACACAGACACACACAGGGCTGGGTTGTAATGGATTACATGTAATCAGGATTATGTAATCAGATTACAGGAGTTAACCAACTATAATCAGATTCAGTTTCACTGAAAATCAAAGTTTTGCAGATGTCCAGAAAAAAGGCTGTGAACACATCACACACCATCAAAGTCACCACCCAAAGATCCGCACTAAACTCCCAGCATGCACCTGTTGGCGGCCTGTTGTCAGGGTCAGATTACTCTTTAGTCGCACTGTGATGTCATCAGTGACTCACATGTTGTGTTAAACAGCGAAAACGATCTGAACCAACGTGTGTTCAGATTTTAGTTTGTTGTGTTACATTATTTCCTTGTTTATTTCAAACCACTGATGAAACAAAGTCTGAGTGAAAACACTTATAGATATAAAACACTGTGTGTGTGTGTGTGTGTGTGTGTGTGTGTGAGTGAGTGTGTGTGTGTGTGTGAGTACTTACTTGGGGTAGTTCATGCAGTAGAGTGTGTAGATGTCGAACGCTTCACTCTGAAGGAAACACAGATCAGAGTTCAGGTACGGCAGCGTGCTCCACTTGTTCCTGACACAAGTACCTGCAGACTCAGCTCAGGGCTGAAATCCCTGAGTTGTGTTGGTAAGTGTTTGGTAAAACTGTGACAGTCCAAAAGAACCAGTTTGCTTTTCCCCAGGCTGGAGCCGGAGTCATTCCATCACCGTGTCCCTCTACACCACAGAGTCTCCTTTCACTTTGATTTAAAACCATCATCTTCTCTGCAGACCACACACGACAGGAGCTGGGTTCTATTAAACAATGATTTGGATCTTATTGGTCTCTTGTTTACAATGATCCCCCCCCCAGCCCCTGATGTCAACGTTTCATTCTTCACACCAGATTTTCTGACTGAGAGCCAGTTCTGTCTAAACACAAAGAAACGGTTCAGGATCCAGATCTGAACTTTACACTGTGGTTAAAGTGTTAGAGAAACACTGGGGACAATATCACTACTGTCTCACACACACACACACACACACACACACACACACACACACACACACACACACACACACACACAGTCAGAACATATTCATTGGGTGTTTGATCCACAGCAGCAGCCAGTTGATGGAGTGACATGTTTTGGAGTGAATGGAGGGTGTTTCCTGTCAACACACACACACACACACACACACACACACACACAGATCAACTGTACTCACCCTCTCTACGAAGCACTCAGCGATGGCTGCAGCATGAGGACTCCGCTCTAGATCCTCCAGGAGGTCACTGTGGAGACACGGACAGAGGTTAGCCAGCAGGTACGAGGCCGGAAGTATGTGGACACCTGAATTCTCCTTCTCCTGCAGCCTCCTGGTAAAATGTGTGTAACACGTCAGAGTGAGTCCATGTGAGGAAACAGCAGGACAATGTGTGGAAGCTTCCCAGTGAGCGAGTGGACGTGTTGATGAGGTTTCTAACACGTGACGGACGTGAAACTGGAAGAACACAAACATCTCAGGATGAAGAAGAGGAGCCGTACACGTAGAAGACGAAGACGTCAACTTGGAAACACGAGGAGGTTCCAGAGCTTTTACAAGGTTCCTGTTTTAACACATCTCGAGTCTTTCAGTTAGTTGTAATATTTAACTTCACCACTAGATGTTATGAAATGTCTTGTGTGACATCTTCAGGTGTCGTACACGTTAACGTAGAGAAGTGGACTCGCAAACACTGAACCTGGAACTTAACGTAGTGATGATACTAATGGAGTCACGTGTTTTGGCTCCACCTCTCGCACGGATGTTCACCACATTTTCCTGAACGAGTCTGAAACGACTTGTGTTTTATTCCTTCTGGCTGCCGATCGGTTTGTCGACGTGCAGGACAAACAGAGTCAGGAATTCATTTCGTCCCAGCTCTTATTGGCCGTTCAAATTATTTATTGTCAATGTCATCTATTGAGGCAGTGCATATTTTTATGTTTTTATGTTGTTTCATGTATTTTATATTATATTTATTGTTTGTCATCTTTAGCCCCATGTGGACATCATAGATATCCTTGTAAAAGTGTAAAAGAAAAGATGAACTGTGGAATCTGAGCACTGACGTCAGACAGATGAATACGTCTGTCACTGCAGTTAATGGATCCTGTGCCTCCACCTCCTCGTGTTGGTTCTTGTAGAACCTGAGATCTGAGTCCACCCTCCAGTTTGCAGCTCGTCCACACGGCTCCAATTCTCTGAGCTTGAGTTGAGCTCTGGTTCACAGCCAGGCGACTCCGGCAGGAGCCACAGGAAACATCAGCACTGTCAGAGACGTCATCGTGTTCTAGTTACTGTTACACACAGTCGACGTGGACACACACACACACACACAGGATTGCTGCAGTCTTCACCTCTGACGATCTAATGTTTGAACAACGAGGACGTTCATTTGGTGCATTTGAACTTTTGTGGCGATTCAAAGAAAAGAGCGAGTGTGACTGTCAGAGTTTACATCTATAACTCAAACTGTATTTATATATATGTGTATATCTATAAAATATTGATGTTTTACAGGTTCTCTTTGACACGTGCGCTGAATGTTTCTCTGCTGGTGTTCGTGTCGACGACATGTTGACGACCTCTGAGCAGCAGTTTGCAGATTTGAAGACTCTAAAACAGTAAAATCTACTCTTGCATGACTGAAGCTGAAGTTTTACATTTTGTTTTTATCTTTTCCTGGAAGAGGTTTCTCGCTGCCAAGTGTCTCTGAAAAGTGCAACTCGCTGAACAATATATCAAGAAGCGCGGAGCTGGCTGAGCCTCGGTGATCTCAGCGAGGAGGAAATCAGAAACCTAACGGAACCAAGCAACTGGACGAAAAGAGGTGAAACAGCTCAAACATCCACCATCGTCCTCTGATGTGCTAACCACTGTACCACCGTGCCACCATTAAACAGGTCAAATGGAAACAGTGGGTTTGAAGAATCTCCTGGTTCAAAAAATAAAACGAACTTGTTTATGCTTTATTACATATTCACAGAATATAGGTTTATTTATTTTTCAAATTAAAATCAGTCACAAGTGACGACTTTTGCTCCTTTTTCATTTTGTACATTGATTGTGTTTAAAGTATCATCGGATTTGATCGTGGATTTGCAGCAACTGATATTTTTTAACCTTTTAGACAAATGTGAAATATAATTTATTATAATATAAATATAAGAAATATTGTATCAGTTCTGAAAGTATTGAAGTGTAAACCCAAACCCGGCTGCTTTTAAACATAATCAGTTCAACACACACACAGACACACACACACAAACACACACACTATGAGGTCACACCACAGAACTCTCGCTGCATTCTAAGTTAATAAGCTGAAATCAAGTCTTTCATTATCACAAATACACAAAATGTATTTGTACACACACACACACACCCACACACACACCCCTCCCCCTATTCTTCCTCTCATCCCCACTTGTTCTCTCTCTCTTTCTGTCCACTGGCGTCAGGCCTCATCTTGTGGCTGGCGGACATCATTAGTGGGGGATTGTGGGAGAAAACCGAGGAGTCGATCCACGGACACGGAGTCGCAGGCATCAGTAAACACAGCTGATAATTTGAACCAGGACGGAAACAGTCAAACGTGTCGAGGACGAGACTCGGTGGTTGTTTGTCTCCGACGACCAATCAGGAAGCAGGAAACAGGGTCATCGTCTCTTCTGATGAACAAAGCAAACATGATGATGTCACAGTGACGTTGATCTTTAACCTTTTAGCAGATTTGTGTGAAATTCTGTCCTGATTCCTGAATTATGAACAAATACGTGTTTGTGACATCACCGTGACCTTTGACCTTTGACCACAAAAACATCAGCTTCATCCAGGAAGTGAAAGAGTCACTTATACTTTCAATATTAACACAATTTAAAATTCGTCGTTGTTGAGATTTCTTCCTTGTGTCCTGTGGTCGTCTAGCTATTAGCTACACTGCCCCCCC
>CM048047.1:24966937-25049437 GCA_026259375.1 Verasper variegatus
TTCCCTTCTCGTTCCCCAGATCCTCTCTGCGACCTCAAACTCGCCCTCCCTCTGTTTTCTCCTCCACATTCCTCTCTGTCTTCTTGTCATTTTCTCTTTTTTATTCTTCACCCCTCTCCCACTTTTCCCCCATTTCATTTTATCTTTCCCTCGCTCCGTTCTTTCTCCTTCTTGCCCCTCTTGCTCTCTCTACCTCCCTCCTCCCTCCCTCTCTGTCCTCCCCCTCAGTTTCCTGTCCCACTTGGCTGCAGGATCCTCGCTGATGCTCACTTCTCTCTTTAAAGAAACGGAGAAAAAGAACCAGATTCAGCGATTCCACAGATTTCTGATGTAGTTCCACTTATTTCTGCGGGTTTGACAGAAATCTCTTCAAGTGACGGGAAAAGATTGAACTGATAAAAAAACTGACCCGAGTGTGTTGGAGAGAAAGTTTCACTTTTATGAGAAATTCAAGTTTTTAAAAAACCTTTGAAGGACAAAGGAGATTTTGAAAAGACGGAGAGGAGCTGTTTCCACTTTCTCTCATTCTTCCTATTCCTCTTTGTGTGTGTCTGCATTGTTATTATTCTAATATACACACACACGCGCACACAGACCAGGGCCTATTATGGTCGTTGGTTCAGATTCACAGTGAGCGTGACATCATGTAGCCTCAATCAAAACCAGACTTCAGCAAAACCTCAAATACAGAGAGCAGCAGGAATGAAGGCTTATATTACAGGACAACACACACACTCACACACACACTCACACACACACACACACACACACACACACACACACACACACACACACACACACACACACACACACACACACACACACACACACACACACACACACACACACACACACACACACACACACTCACATCTAACAGGCTTCTTTCCATCAGGACAGAGGAATTCTGGGATCGTTGCTTTGACTGCACTTTAAAAAATGTGAAGACTAAAATCACCAGGTTTCTGACTGTGGTGATGACGGACGCTGTTTTTCCCCCAAGATGCATCACAGGAGTTTAAAAAAGTTCAGCGAGATTCCAGAGCTCAGCTGAGGATTCGGACGGAAGAGAACAAACTCAGTAATCCTCAGTTTCTCTACAAAGCAGCAGACGGCTGTTAAAATACTTCATATAAGTTATTGTATTGATACTCGCTATCGACTGATACTCAGAATCAGAATCAGAAAATGGAACATCTCTATAAACTTAAAAGATCTGAAAACATCTTCTCAGCTCAGATGTTTGGGTCAGTGTGGAACAGATACATGTTAATAATCATTACTCTGTTATAGAGTCTGTTTCTCCTTAAACACACTGATCCAAACAATATCAGATGTCCCAAATGTTTCAAATTAAAAGCAATTATTGTTTTTTATTCCTCTTGTTTCAGACAGTTACTGAAAAACTATTTCCTCCTTTTTTCTTTTGACTGAATCTGAACAACACACAAGTTCAGTCGGAGTCACGTGAGACGTCCACATGAAAAGAGTCAGAGGAAACAAAGACGATGAGAGAAGGAGCTGAAGGTTCCTCCCCCACAGAAGGTCAGAGAGAGAGAACTGACAGACAGCTGATAAACCTGATGACAGAGCAGAGAGAGAGAGTGTGTGTGTGTGTGTGTGTGTGTGTGTGTGTGTGTGTGTGTGTGTGTGTCATGGCAGAGGATGAAGCAGTAAATTCTCTGTTTTACTTCAAAAGGATGTTTCACACTCCAGTTGGACAGATGGAGGCAACACACACACACACACACACACACACACACACACACACACACACACACACACACACACACACACACACACACACACACACACACACACACACACACACACACACACACACACACACCTGGACCAATGATGGATGAAACTCACACAACCAAAAAAACAAGTCAGCAAATTCGACTGAGAAGTCTAAACTTTTTTCTTTCATTGAAAACTCCCTTTAAAAAAAAATCATGGCTTCACTATGAAGACACTGAAACTTGTTTCCAACAGGAAGTCTCATATATGCTGATACTAACACTTCCCATAATGCAACAGCAACAATAATCATAATAACAATGGTAACGGCTGGTAACGCACAAGCTTTCACACAAGCACATTTAGCACATAACGGAAACCAACTTTGACAAACAGTTATTAAACATCTGCTTTCATTAAATTAGTTTGGTCCATGTCCCGTCTGTTAACATGGAGGAGGAGCGGTTTATGAACTGTGATGCAGCCAGCCACCAGGGGGCGAGTGAGATGATTCGCTTCACTCTCATTTGTGAAAATCTAAATTCAAATGTGTGACATTTTTAAACAGGAAATGTTTTAACTAAGAACAGAACATGTTGGATTTGCAATAGAGTGAGTGTGTGTGTGTGTGTGTGTGTCTTGGTGTGTGTGTGTGGAAGCCAGCTGCAGGTAAACTGGCCTGGAGGAATTCACACCTGGCCAATAAATCCAGACTTCAGCTCCTCCCACACACACACACACACACACACACACACACACACACACACACACACACACACACACACACACACACACACACACACACACACACACACACACACACACACACACACACACCTTGTCTCTGTTTATTTGTTTCCTTCAGTCGACCACAGCTGCTCCGTGACAGGAACTTTTAACAGGCACCAACACCTTAAAATATGAGGCCGTCGCAGCCACAGTAACGAGTCGACCAATCACACAGCGGCGCTGGGCAGTGGAAGTGTTGCTGTGTCGTCACTTTCCTGATACGACAATTAACCTTCAACTTTTTTCGATCGTTCATGAATCATTTCAGTTATTTATCGTTTGTCGTCAAGACTTGCTGTTTTTCTTCCTTCAGCATCACAGTCCAACAAAACTGATTACGTTCGTCCACAGCAACGACAATTTTGTCCGAAATATTTACATTTTCAAGGTTTGGTTGAAGACCCCCGGGTCCATTTTGCCTGGGTCCCCCAAAGTCCCAATCTCTGAGTTAATCAGGCCTCGATCAAAGATTTTACAGACCTGGAACCTGGAAAATGTGACATGTCGAACAAAGTGTGCAGCGTTCAGCAGCAGCTCGGAGAAGAAGTGGTCTCTTACCTCCACGATGCTCTTCAGATCTCTGACGTAGGCTTGTTCTGTCTCCACGATCTCCATCAGCACTCTCTCCAGCCGCGACAGCCGCCTGGGCGTGGCTTCTGGCACTGCCGCTGCATTAGCATTAGCTAGGTGCCCATTAACAGGGTGCCCTCCTCCTGTTGCCCTGGCAACACTGACACCACCTCCAGGAACTGCTCCTCCTTGTGGCGTGACCAAGGGAGTGAGGTCCAGGCTGATGTCTGAGCTGTTCCTTTGTGGTGTAGAGGACGACAAGGATGACGAGGAGGCGTTATAGGCCGGGACGGCGCCATATGGCAGTGAGGAAGAGGAGGAAGAGGAGGAGGAGTGGGAAGCGTCATGCAGGGAGGCTGAGGAGGTGGAGGAGGAGAGGGAGGCGGGGCGGTCGCCATCTGAGCAGACGGTGTTGACGGAGGTGCAGGAGGAGGACGAGGCTACTCGTTCGCCGGATGACATCATCCTACCCACAATCCCACTCAGAGACGAGACTGAGGAGGGACGCTTGGCGGCTGCAGAGAGACAGACAGAAAGAAAACTTATTCCATCAGCTGTCAACCGTAAATATCAGAACATTCACAAAGACAATGATCACAGTCAAAAAGATGTAAAGTGTGTGAAACCGAGTTCTGCAACTAATCTGTGCAAACACCTGAAAGGTCACAGAAACATCACAAAAGGCCGATCGTTGCAGCTTCCACCCAGACAGCGACACACCTGACTGTCAGCGGCTCTTTCACTTTCACTGGCGTTTGAAGTCCAGAGGAATTTCCTATGAATAACCATGAGACATGTTCGAGGCTGGACGGCTTCATAACACAACTACAGGTTCTTACAGGAACAGATTTAACAGCTGTGTTGTAAAGACGGTAACCTCCTGGAACATGAGGGTCCGACAGTCCGGCTCCGCATGAAGGGGCCATGTTTGATTTGGAAAAACACCAACGCACTTTATAACTTCACTGACAGACTGAACCCAACAACCCTCAGACACACACACACATATACACATGCACACGCACACACACACACACACACACACACACTTGTTTCATCTGTGAGTAGAAAGAGGAGATTTTGTCGAGGATCAGCTCAAATGTATTTAACAGACAGTGTGTGTGTGTGTGTGTGTGTGTGTGTGTGTGTGTGTTAGCAGACTCGAGCCTGATCAGAGCTTCAGACCTTCACCACTAGATGTCACTAAACTGCACACATTAGTCCTTTAAAACTTATGACAAGTGTATGTTTCTGTGTGTATGAATTTGTCCATATTAAGAATTTACAGTGTGACTCACACTTTATAACTTCACTGACAGACTGAACCCAACAACCCTCAGACACACACACACACACATGCACACGCACACACACACACACGCACACTCAGCTGTAGCAGTTACAGCCTTATTTAGCCATGACGTTCACACACATTTCAGTTCTCAGTCGACTTTGTGAGGGTGAGTCAGTCAGGATGTGTGTGAACCACTGATCAAAGCGGACTGGTTATTTCCACCACTAGGGGGCACTGGTCTGACCAATGAGGATCAAAGTCCTGGATTCTCTTATTATTAGCTCCAGGCTCCATGTTGACGTGATGATTTCCTGAGTTTCACAAGCTGCCCGTCAGACTCCAGCAGAACACGAGTGTGTCTTCACTCACCTTCAGGAGACAGACCTCTGAGACGTTGAGTCAGAGAGACATTTGAATCTGTCTCACATCACTTCCTGCTCCTGCTCCGTCTCTTATCAGGTCTCTGCTTCAGCTCTGAGCTCAAATCCAGCATGACTTCATCCTCACTGTCATAAACAGGCCTGACCTCGTCACATCATCAGCTCAGTGAGGGATGGTGAAGAGAGCAGAACACAAAGAAACTGACCTGGGACCTTTTCTAAACCAGGGGCCATGAAGGGGCCACGTCGTACACAGTGGGGCCAATTCTATGTCCAACAGCCGTGCACAGCTCCTGATTCAGTAACGTGCACATTTAAGTCCTGTTCACTGTTCGCTCTATAACTTTGAGCAAAGCCACACCTCATTGAATTTATTTAGAAAATTCAGTAGCTTCCTTCAAATCAAACCTTAAAACTGTTATGGAACCACATTTCCTGATTTGACCACACACACACACACACACACACACACACACACACACACACACACACACACACACACACACACACACACACACACACACACACACTCTACAGTCTCTTTTCTAAACAGTTGATGAATTAAATTCTCGACTCAGGTGAGGATGTACACAGAGTGAACGCAGTTCAGTTCTCAACAACATGGAAACAGTTTACTTCTTTCAATGTGGTGAAAATGATCTCCTATAAAACACAAACCAGACCAATAGAATGATCGATTCAACATCTATAGATTTAAAGTAGAAACATCAACTTGTGATAAACGCTGCACAGAGATACTTACAGTTGTCTGTTGTGTGTGTGTTTGTCCGTATGTTGTGTATAACCACACCCTTCACTGATTTCCTGTTACTGAATCTTTCTCTGTTTGTGTGTCTGCACCTGACTTGTCACACAGGATGTGGTTTGCTGAACACCAGTGTGTCTGTTTCTCTCTTTCTCATGCATTTAAACACACAAACACACACACACACACACACACACACACACACACACCTCTTACCCAAACTTCCACCATCATTACTCAACGTTTAAGCCGAACAGTGAAAATAAAGATGCATCATCTCCCCCTGGGACTGACTTGTGATTGGTCCAGATTCAGTGGCTTCACTTCTCTGTGACAATTCATCATCTCTTTGGTCTTTGACACAGTTTTTTTTTTGTCCTCTGTCATTTGAAATGTGGAGAATCTTCAAACACGACCCCGCCTTCTTATTTTCACGTTCGAGCACCGTACATTTCGACAGAAACGCGGCCTTCATGCTTCGTGACAGTGGGACTGAAGCTTCCGAAAGTAGTTGAGCTTCATGAATCAATGAAACAATAAAGTGAACTAAACTAATGGACGGTCATTAATCAGTTAATCTCTTATCTGTTCGTAACAGTTTGAAAAGTGCTGTATAAATGAAGTTTACTATGACGATGACAATGATGATGATGATGATGATGATGATGATGAATGGACTGATAGTTTCATCAGCAGCTGAACGAATCGACTCGTCGAGGCTGAGGAACGTGTCTGTGAACGTCAGTGTCGTGTTCAGCTGGAATTCCCCTTGAAAGAGACGCTGTGAAACTATACGTTGGAGAGAATTCCAGAGTGTGTGCGATGACAGTAATGAGAGAGCAGCTCCTCACTGTCATTATCAGTTCCACTGGGATGGAACGTGTTTCTTAGAAAAGAACAAATCGCCTCCTGATTGAGAAACTAGACAAACGGCAGCACACGGACCTGACGCCTCCTCGGCCTCCACAGACGTTATTTTACGCATTTAAAATGTCAGATTGGTCGTGCTTTTATTTTGAAAATCAAATCAAGTGTTAACATGAACTATTACCTCTGTTATTTAATCTTGTTTCAATTTAAAATAAAAAACACAACGTGATTACATGTCTATATACGCTGTGAAATAAGAGTTGCTAACTACAGTGGAACCAGAGTGTCGGGAGAAAGGCAGAGAGAAATGTTCATATCTCAAAACTAAAGAGCGTAGAGTTCTGTTTGTTCTGTTGAACAATTGATTGTCATTAAAATGTGGATTTTGCAGGTGACTCACATTAAAAACATCTGGTTTTAAGCAGCTGCAGCGACGTGGAGGTTTAAACGGCTGCTGCCGAGAAAATAACTGTTTGTGCCGAGCTGCAGCTGATTCTTTCTAACTGACTCTTTCATGAACTCTGGTTCATTAACGTCTTTCTGGTCTTTTTACTTCTACATCTGGTTTTGTGGAAGAAGAAACTCACAATCATCACTGATATTAGAGAAAATACCGAGATCTTCGTCTCTTCTTTGACCTTTTTAACCCTCTGACCTCCGCAGTAGAAATGTTCCTTGTGTGTTTTCGTTGGTATTTTTACTTCCTGTGATGTAATTTCCTGGAGAATCTTCAAACACTTCATTTCTCTAAAATCTGTACAAGCTCAGCTAAAAGGTTCTGAGAGTCAATAAAGCTAAATAAACGATAAAAGTACTGAACATGAGACCAGCAACAGTAAATGATTAAATAAAAATGAACTCATCATCACAAAGACGAGGGGGCGAAGGAACCAAGTGTTTAAACTCGAGGGTGTAACTTCAAACCAGATGTTAAAATAGTGGGAGTGTAACTTTAGGCTCTGAGTCAACATTACAGTTTGACCTCCTGTCGAAGAAACTAAGAGTCAAACTGTGTTTAAAGGACGAGAACTTTATCAAACCTGCAACAAACGTCAACATGTAAATCTTCAGTCGTGTCAGAACCTGAATGTAACTCATCATTTACATTTACTCATCTTCCAAAACTCTCACCAGCAGATGCAACCCTGTCCAGTAGGTTTAAATATGTTACATATATTATTACAAGTTTTAATTAGTGTACAAAGACAAGTTATTAATTAAGCTTTTATTTCATTCTTTCTCTGCATTTTAAAGAACATTTACAGCCCTTTCTCAGAGTTGTGTTGAATAGTCAAAATATTAAAAGAGGAGGCAGGAAAGGTTTAAAATGAAAGCATCTAAATGATGAATGGCTCGTGTGCTCTCAGCTTTTCTAACAGTAAAAACCAGGGAAATCAGTTTTCCACTTTTCAAGTTGGACTAATATCTGAAACCAGACACTAACTCGGTGATTGGACAGAACTTTATTGACTCTGGTGGGACTCGAATCCACAACCTATGAATCACTTCTTCAACTACAAGTCCAATGCATTAGGCCACAGAGCCTCACTTTCCCTAAACATGCAGATGGAGGTAGAGTTAGGTGGGAATCGAACCTTTAAAGAATTTACTACATTTTTATTCTGAGAGTCAATTGAGGGTAACTTTCAGTTTCAGGCCCACCAAAGCTCCAGTTTCAACAAAAGTGGGACTTAAACCACCAACCTTTGAGTCACTTGGCAAGAGTGCAAAGACGAAGTTCATTCAAGTGCTTCACTTTACTGAACATGTATCAAAACGAGTCAGTGTGTGTGTGTGTGTCAGTGTGTGTGTGTGTGTGTGTGTGTGTGTCAGTGTGTGTCAGTGTGTGTGTGTGTGTGTGTCAGTGTGTGTGTGTGTGTGTGTCAGTGTGTGTGTGTGTGTGTCAGTGTGTGTGTGTGTGTGTGTCAGTGTGTGTGTGTGTGTGTCAGTGTGTGTGTGTGTGTGTGTCAGTGTGTGTGTGTGTGTGTGTGTGTGTGTGTGTGTGTGTGTGTGTCAGTGTGTGTGTGTGTGTGTCAGTGTGTGTGTGTGTGTGTCAGTGTGTGTGTGTGTGTGTGTCAGTGTGTGTGTGTGTGTGTGTGTGTCAGTGTGTGTGTGTGTGGGTCAGTGTGTGTGTGTGTGTGTGTCAGTGTGTGTGTGTGTGTGTGTGTGTGTGTGTGTGTGTGTGTGTGTGTGTGTGTGTGTGTGTGTGTGTGTGTGTGTGTCAGTGTGTGTGTGTGTGTCAGTGTGTGTCAGTGTGTGTGTGTGTGTGTGTGTGTGTGTGTGTGTGTGTGTGTGTCAGTGTGTGTGTGTGTGTGTGTGTGTGTGTGTGTGTGTGTGTGTGTGTCAGTGTGTGTGTGTGTGTGTGTGTGTGTCAGTGTGTGTGTGTGTGTGTGTGTGTGTGTGTCAGTGTGTGTGTGTGTGTGTGTGTGTGTGTGTGTGTGTCAGTGTGTGTGTGTGTGTGTGTGTGTGTCAGTGTGTGTGTGTGTGTGTCAGTGTGTGTGTGTGTGTGTGTGTGTGTGTGTGTGTGTGTGTGTGTGTGTGTCAGTGTGTGTGTGTGTGTGTGTGTGTGTGTGTGTGTGTGTCAGTGTGTGTGTGTGTGTGTGTGTGTGTGTGTGTGTGTGTGTGTGTGTGTGTGTGTGTGTCAGTGTGTGTGTGTGTGTGTGTGTGTGTCTGCAGCAGAGGCAGTTCAACAGAGACAGGAAGTGAGTTCTCGGTCAGCTTGTCACAGCACAGAGCTGCAGCTTCCTCCTGTTTACACTCGTTGCTCTGCTTCCTGTCTGTTTCCTGCTTGTTCTGCAGCTTCCTCCTCATCGTTCTACACCTTCCTCCTCATCGTTCTATAACTTCCTCCTCATCGTTCTACACCTACCTCCTCATCGTTCTTCACCTTCCTCCTCATCCTCCTCCACCTTCCTCCTCATCCTCCTCCAGCTTCCTCCTCGTCCTCCTCCACCTCCCTCCTCGTCCTCCTCCACCTCCCTCCTCGTCCTCCTCCACCTCCCTCCTCATCCGTCTCCAGCTTCCTCCTCGTCCTCCTCCACCTCCCTCCTCGTCCTCCTCCACCTCCCTCCTCGTCCTCCTCCACCTCCCTCCTCATCCGTCTCCAGCTTCCTCCTCGTCCTCCTCCACCTCCCTCCTCGTCCTCCTCCACCTCCCTCCTCGTCCTCCTCCACAGTGAAGCCTCTGAAACTCAGTTTTCTGAAACGTTGCCTGTTTCTGATGCTTCAGAAATCAGCCGATCACGTCGACAGTCTGGAGTTATATATATATTCCTGCTCTCCTGCCTCTGTTTCTTATATCGCTCCACTTCTGTCTCACCCTTCCTCCCTTTCTCCTCCGGACTTTTTTTTCTGCAGCCTTATCGAGGGCGTTCTCTCTATTTTCTGCTCCGTTCTTTTCAATGGTTATAATCAACAGATCTGCTGTGGCATTTTATTGTGTGTGTGTGTCAGTGTGTGTGTGTGTGTGTGTCAGAGCAGAAACATTGTTCAGTGCTACACTTAATCGCCACAAACCAGGCAACTTCCTGCACACATGGTATTGGTGTGTTTGTGTGTGTGTGTTACATAAATACAACAGTCAGTTGTGTGTGCACAGACTTTGTGTTGTGTATAAATCTGTTGCCTGAGTTATAATTGCAGAGCGTTTTAGACTCTGCAGAAATGTTAAGTGTGCTCTGGTATGTTCCTGCAAGTGTGTGTGTGTGTGTGTGTGTGTGTGTGTGTGTTGTAAATGCTAACTATGGAAGCCAATATAACAGCAGAGCATTGAAACAGCATGGGAGTTGTGTGTAATTACACATCATTACTGAGCCACTGTGTGCGTGTGTGTGTGTGTGCGTGTGTGTGTGTGTGTGTGTGTGTGTGTGCGTGCGTGCGTGCGTGCGTGTGTGTGTGCCTTCCTGTCATTTGGTGAAAGGAAGTCACGGCTCACAAAAACTGTGAATGTGCATGTGAACGAGCAACAACATTATTTTGAAAAGGACAAAAGGTAGAGATAATAGTCATCAGGACTCAAACCCAAAGGTCAGTTCTTGGGTTTTGAACTTAAATGTTTCATACAGCACAACTCTGGTGGGATTCAAACCCTCAACCTTTGAATTACTTGTCTCACTTGAACCTACTACTTTTGAAGTACTTGTCTTGTTCTTGTCTAGAAGTCCATTGCAATGTCCATTGTGCCACAGAGCTTCTCTTCCACTTGATTAGTGTTACGTTCTTTATTTTTTCAATGTGACTGAAATCAAAGAAACTGTGAAAGTTGGACAGTTTGAGCTGAGACTGGAGTGGGACTCGGACCAACAACCTTTAAATCACTGTGAGAAGGCTATTGTGTAAATCGACTACACCAGTGAGTACACAGTGAAGAACATGTACTCACTAAATATTGTCAGTTTTCATTCACACTTTAAAGTATAAAGCACAACTCTGGTGGGAGCTTTGAATTACTTGTTTCACTCTTCTCTAAAATGCGCCACAGAGCCTGACTTCCATGTAGTGTGTGTCTCTTTGTATAGTGTGTACACATTGTACAACATATCACTTTACAGAATTAATCGGGTCTCCTGCTTCTACTAATTAAATATTATAAGGCAGCACAAAGTCACATGGCGTTACCTGAAGTACTGGGCGATCGCTGGCTGCCACGCCGTGACCCCTCAGGCATGGTGTGATGATGTCACAGGAAGTAGAATCCTGCAGAAAAAAACGACGAGAAATGGTTGGTGAAACGCATGTGTTTGTCAGGAGACGAAGAGACGCTCTCAACACGTAAGGGGTCTTTCTTTTTCTTGAGGACATGTGTAATATTTGGGTTGTGGCCTCTTCTCTGTGTGTGCGTGTGTGTGTGCATGTGTGTGTGTGTGTGTGTGTGTGTGTGTGTGCTAATGAACTCCTACAAAGTAATTGATACAGTAAAGAAGTTTGACCCAATTAGTCCATTGTACATAAACCAGTGTTTCTGCAGCTGCTGCTGAACAACTGACGTGGGTCAGATGGAGGGGGGTGGGGGGGCTGAGGGGTCGGTCTGTGTCAGTAATGTACAAGCAGGATGTGGAGCAGGACCACAAGTTGCAGGTTCAAACCCTGTGTGTGTAAACACCAGTGGATGATCCCTGCTGAGACTTTTCAACATTAGTAAAACATGTAGTTAACGTACAGAACAGTGGGACGTGACATCAAGTCCAACTTTTTCAGACATGAGGTCGATGACATGTTTAACAAACACTGATATTTTGAACATGACGAGCTTCTCTCCTTGTTTTGTGTTGTTGTATTAAAGGTCATCTGGTGTCATATGTTTACTCGTGGTTGTGTTGTTCTTATGTGAACACACTTTGTTCATAATGTTGATTCCATGAATTAGTTCAGGTTTTCGTTGTAGTCGGCACTGCTCGCCAAACAGAAGGAATGGAACGTTGCGCCGCGGATAAAACATCCGTCAATGCTTAAGACATTTCTAACCACAATACATCATGCAGCAGTGTGTGTGTGAGTGTGTGTGTGTTTGTAAACTGGCCAACGTCATCATCAGCTGCCAAAAGGTATTTCCAGGTGCTTTCGTTTTAAAAGCACCTCACACACACTCACACGCTCCAGTGACTGACAATGGCAGGCGACCAACACTCTCCTTACATCATGAAAACTGTGTGTGTGTGTGTGTGTGTGTGTGTGTGTGTGTGTGTTATTAAAGCTGCATCTTGTTGCCATGGCATCAGACTGTAGACTGACATCGGCTACATTAAATTAATCAGACTGGCCGTCACCTCACAGTGACCTGTACATGACAGGAAGGTCAGAGGTCACAGATCAGGTGACCCCTGTTCAGATGTGGTGAGTAACAGAAACTGATGGAACAAACAAACAAACAAACTTCCATCACCTCCGTGTTGGAAACTGCAGAGCAGACGACCACATGACTGATCACACAGGAATTTAATCAGTTGTGGTTAATCAGTATTGTCAGTGCCTGTCTAGCTTCTCAAGTTAAAACCATTGACTCTGATGGGATTCGAACCCACAAGCTTTGAATTACAAACAATGCCGTGTTGGGAGGGAAAACTACGCAACTTTTAGTTATTTTTTGGTTCGATTCCCACTTTCCCACGATTCTGCCTTCATTGATTTTATCGATTAGACAGCATGAAAAAACACACACATGCAGCTGCTGTGAGGATCTCTGGCCCAATGGACAGTGTGTTGGACTTTTAGAATCAACATTGATAATGTGATTCAAAGATTGTGAGTTTGAGTTGACCCTTAAATTAAATACCATGAAAACTGACACTGTTAAAACCAACCACACGCTTCTTGTGAGACTTGAAAGTATGAACGCTACAATAACAGCTGCTTGATTCCCTGAAGCTGCTTTCAGACGGGACCTGAACTCTGCACGTCCTCTGCCACCGTTTCTGTCTGAGACGAGACAAGACAATGTTGGAGGCCTCACTGACCCACAAAGGGAAAAACACTTATTGTGTTTCAGAAGGGTGGAGGCCCATTTATGTAAAAACACACACACACACACACACACGCACACACACACACACACACACACAGAGTCATTCATTAACACTGTCACAGGAGTGGATACAAGCCACATGAAACCACAACTGGCACACACGCACTTGCACACACGCTCAGTGGTCCAGGCTAAACAAACACAAT
This sequence comes from Verasper variegatus, assembly GCA_026259375.1. Lineage (NCBI taxonomy): Eukaryota > Metazoa > Chordata > Actinopteri > Pleuronectiformes > Pleuronectidae > Verasper > Verasper variegatus. The sequence goes on from CM048047.1 coordinate 24,980,015, forward strand.
GACAGTGAGTGTAAACTTCCAGTAGTTCTGTGAAGAAAAGAGACACAAAGACCCCTTCTGTCCTCTGTGTGTGTGTCTGTGTGCGGGAGTTCTCTTTCACTTTCATTTAACTGACTTCTATAGAAATGGTGACAACAGAACATTCATTCAGTGAACTTCCTGTCAATCAATATTTTTTACATCATGATCTCGTGAATTTAACTGTGGTTTCATAAGGAGACTGTTGGTGGAGGGTCACTGTTGTTGTTGTTGTTGTTTATAACCTTGTTGTTTATCTACTGAGTCGAATGTGATGTAATATCATTACATGTTAAAGTTCAAATGATGTTCGTGCTTTAGCATAATATATTTGTTATCACTTTAAATCCTTCCTGTTTATCTTCAGTCATCTCAGTCTGATTTCATTAACACAGCCATGGTCATACTGTGTGTGAGTGTGTGTGTGAGTGTGTGTGTGAGTGTGTGTGTGTGTGTGTGAGTGTGTGTGTGAGTGTGTGAGTGTGTGTGTGAGTGTGTGTGTGTGTGGTCTCCCTCAGTGTTTGTGTACAGACCCGACACTTCTTTCTCTTTCTCACTCTGACACACAAACACACAATAGCTCCACATGTTCACAATGTTGTCCTGCTGTTTCCTTTGTGCTCATAGCGTCAACCAGCTCCTCACACACACACACACACACACACACACACACACACACACACACACACACACACACACACACACACACACACACAAAATGGTACAGCGACTATTGGTCGATCTGTTCACTTCACATGTTCGTCTTTACGTCAACTCATCTCAACATAAGGTCTGAACCACAACAACGAAGATGTGCTTTAAAGGACATGGGTTCGATTCTCACCAGAGGTTAAAGGTATACATCAGGTAGCATGATGTTTTCTGTAGTAAAGGCAGACAAGCTTGTCATTACACATTAAGTCAGAGTCTGAGTCAGATTATCAAAATGACATTCCGATGGCCTCAGCATGTTAGCATGAATTCTTTCACTCACCAAAGTTTGTACAAATCACAGAGCTAATGACGGCACAAAGGAAACAGTAAAGTGATTCGGGTTCATCCCGAGGATCATGACATGAGGTCTGCTTGGTCTGGACCTGAGTCAGACCAACACTGTGACACAATAAGGCCAACGCTCTAATAAAACACAATTGTCTTTTCAAACAATGAATCCCAAACGCACAAAAACAAAACACACCATTATAAACCTCATGACTTCACCGCATTGGGTTTTATTTAGTTGGAAGCAGAATCGTCTCAGTGGACAGTTGAACCATCGGTGAGGCTGTAAAACTGTCGTCAGCTGCTGTAAAACTGATGGTGGGGGGGTGGGGGTGGGGGTGGGAATCCCCTGTCATGTATTCATGTCTTTTGTGAGTAATAACACACAGTAACATCAGCATGCTGTTGTTAGAGTGTGTGTGTGTCTGTTTCTCAAATTGGTGGAAAGAATTGAAATTACAGAGAAAAATATTTTTTTATGGGGAGACGGGGAAGACGGAGAGTGAGGCAGAGAGGGACCAGTGATTCATGATGGGAATGTACAGACACACACACACACACCTGAACATCACGCACTTGGTTTAAAACACAAACACATTGTATTGTTTGTATATTGTTCTCAAATCTCAACAATGATGCTGTTTGATAAAAGTTGTTTAAAACCAGTGACGACTGAAAACATTTAAACCAGATGAAGATTTAGACTGAAACTTAATACATAAGGAACAAAATGTTCACCACTCAGTTATAAATCATTATTATATTATATTATTGCTACAAGGCCAATTTGCTGTCCATTGTTCCACAGTAAAAATAGCTTCAGTTGAACAAAGATAGTCCAGTTCTCCGATGTGAGTGTGGAACAATGATGTCCGATACTACCTGACTGAAGTCATCAGTCATATCCTGGCAGTTTCTCAGTTCTCTGATGGTTAAAGGTTTGACATTGGTGGGAATCGAACAGAAAACCTTTAATCAATTTGCTCATCTTCCACTTTTCCAGTTTGACTAATGTGAAAGCAAGACACCGACTCAGTCACCAGAGAATCAGGTTAGTGAAATGGTGACTGAGTTTACATAGCACCATAGTTAATAACACTACAACTGAGAAAGACTGGTGGGGATCAAACCCAGAACCATTTGACACTTTGTTTTCCACTTTTCCAGATTGATTAAAGTCAAACGCCAACTCAATGAAACTCTCTAGAGAATCAGTCAGTGATTGGTACAACTTTCATTTTCATGCTGAACGATATATAAATGTTGACCCTGTTGGGAATCGAACACTGAAGCTTTAAATCTCCTGCTCAGTGTTAAAGCACCACAGAGGCTGTTAATGGAATTTGGTAATTCAATGAATTTGTATTTGAAGTGGACCTAGTGTGTGTGTGTGTGACTATATGTATTTATTCATTTATGTGCGTGTGTATGTTGTTTATGATGTTTACTGGGTTTCTGTGAGGTTGGAAACACTGCGGTATACATCTGTCGCCAGAGACACACACACATACACACACAAAGTCCACACACACACACACACACAGTAGAGCCTTTCTCTCTCTGACCACAGACTTTGTTAAATTGTCAGACTGATTATTATAAACGACAAACTCTGGTCACTGAGGAAACCATCAGTCCACATCCCATAATTATTGTGTAGGGCTCCATATTAAATGTGCTCACACATAGTTGAGATGTTTGGGGTGCGTTTGATTTGAGTTGGGGTGCGTTTGATTTGTGTTTGCCTGTGAAATCAATGGATCTTTGTATTTTAAGTTTAGCAAGTAAATTCTGAGTTTTATCTGAATTCCATCATCTCTCTATCCTTCATCCCTTCAAACCTCCACCTCTCCTTTACCCATCAGCTCTTCATCTCATCCATCCATGCTTCCATCACTCAATCCCTCATCCCTCCATCTCTCATCCTCCCTTTCTCACTCCTTGAGCTGTCAATCCTCCAAATCTTATGTCTAATCCCTCTTTCAATCCATCCACCCCTCTGTCCCTCATCTCTCCATATCTCCAATCCTCAATTTATTAATTTACTCATCCATTCCTCTCATCCCTCCATCCTTCTATCCCTATCGTTTCCATCTCTTCACCTTTAACCCTCTCTGGTCAGATCACAGTGAGTTTCTCTTCTATCCGTCGAACACTTGACTCAACGTCCGGCTTTGATTGGTTCATCACATGTAGACGTTTCTGTGATGTCATCAGTGTTAACATACAGAAGACAGCTAACGTCTTCCTTTAGAAACAAAACATGTTTCTGTTTGTCTACAGCCTGACCTCAAGAGCCAATACACAACACACACACACACACAGGAGATTGAGACGGTGCCGTGTTTCAGGTGTTTCCTGGTTTTCCAGGGATCTCACCCCTCTCCAGTGTTCCCAGCGCTCTGTCCCCAGTGGTCACTCTCACCTCAGCTTTTCTTTCCACATCTGCTGACTGGAGGATTTTTACTCAACCATAAAACACAGATGCTGGAGGGACTTTTCTGTGGCGGCGGTGCCTTCACTGACATCCTGCTCTATGAATCTGGTGTGTGGATAAATCTCAAATAAAGACCAAAAATACACAACCTCGTCTCAGGTGTCAAAGAATTGTCCACATTTCCTGTCAGATTCTTCAGAATAAAAGTTTTAAAGGAAACGTCTAGAACAACAAACCAACAGCATCAGTTGAGGAATGTTTCCAGCGGAACATTAGACTGTGAAGCCAAAGTGACTCAATCGCCCCCTGGTGTCTGGCTGCAGTATGGGTAACAAATCCTCCTCCTCCATGTTAGCAGATGGGACATTGGCCAGATCAAGTAGACGTTAAATAAATGTTTGTCAAACATGGTTTCTGTCATTTCAGGTCGTTCTTATCACTGTTGTTTCTTCAACTGTTTCTGATCAGTTTGGTTTTAGTCAGTTATTTGATGATATAAAAATAACTGATTGACAGTTGAGACTGACTCGGGATTGGTCGAGCTTGAGTATGGGCGGGACCTCGATACCACGGCTCCCCAAAGTCATCACCACCAGATGGCAGCCTTTGTACCAGAGATATTTTAGCGTAATTTCTGGTGGAGACGTGTCGACCATTTTTCCATTTTGGTTTTTAAAGCTTGTTACAAATATCCCGTCTGACTGTGATCACGTCTCTTTCTCTCCATCGCTACGACATTTCACTTGTTTTTGGAGGAAGTGTTTGAGGAAAGTGACAAAGACAAATTTCCCAATGGGACAATAAAGTATGTTTGATTTAATTTGAAAACCAACAAACAGGTTTTCAGGTTTTTTGCAGACAGCCGAGCTGATTTAAGTGATGAGAGAAAAACTCTTTTTGACTGAAAGACCCGTCACTGCCGCCTACAGGTTGCAATGCGCAGTGCAATTCCAACAAGTGAGCAGGAGATGTGGCTGCTTATTTCTGATGTGAGGATAAGAAATAAAGCGGTTCATCCTCTGGGGAGTTTTTTTTAAATCGGGTTAAAGGTGAAGGCTTCTGTACGTGTTTTCATCAGAGAATCACGAAGAGTCACAGAACATCTGCAGCTGTGGACTTTTAAAAGTCTTCATGCATTGATTGTGTTCTATTTGAAAGCGGGTCTGATGCTGCTTGAATTTAAACTAAAGATGTTCCATGTTTCAAAGTGAAGATCATATTTGTACCTTGGTGCCGGGGACATGAACGTCCAGCAAACCGGTGAGTGTCCTCCTGTCCTCCCGTGTCTCTCTCTGCTTCTTCCAGCGGCTGCTCCGGACGCATTGGATCAGACACTTTCCCGGAGCTTTCAACAACCTTCCTCCAACGTGCACGATCCTCCTGCTCGGCTCCTCCTCTGGACCCACTTGGACGAGTTGTTACGCACCGAAGGCAAAAGGAAAAGAATCCAGATGTGCGCGTAATTTCTGAATCCGCTGCTCCGGGAGGAAGAGGCCGGGTCTCAGGCGGACATGTCCGCGGGTTCACGATCAATCTCCCGGTGAAAGACGGGACTCCAGGCGGCGTCAAGACGACCCAGCTGCTGCAGGAGGGAGGGAGGGAGGGGGAAGGAGAGAGAGGGAGGTCCAAAAACCATCAGAGAGAGGGAGAGAGGGAGAGGGAGAGAGAGAGAGGGAGAGGGAGGGAGAGGGAGAGAGAGAGGGAGGGGGGGTCAGGACTTGTGGACACCCTTCACACCTGTAACTGGTTGACTGGGTGTTTAATGATCAGGATGAATTTCAGCTGTGATCAGAACAAGTGTGAGTTTGTTTAAAAGGAACAATGCTCATGTTTTAACTTTCACATCATGTTCGAATAAAGTTTAATATTTAATAATCTACACACAGATGTGACACAACAAATGCTCCTGATTGTCCGAGTGGTTGTTATATTTCGTCTCTTTACGTTTTCAGTTCGATCCAGACCCAGAACTCCTCTTCTGCTCTGAGGAACCTTTCACACCTGATGTTCAGCTTCACACTGAACTGAAGAGTCTGAAGCTCTGAACCAAACGAGGTGTGAAAGAATGTTATTTGTTTAAAAAGCCTTCTGCTTTCCTAGTTTCATTGACCTCTTGAAGCACTGTGCAGACGTCAGGGGTCATTTCCGGGTTGATTCATTTGCCCAAGGACAATATGTCATGGAGAAGCCGGAAATCAAACCACTGACCTTCTGGTCCCAATCGACCCCATGAACCATGCACCAGAATAAATAATCAAACAGCAGTTTTCTTTTTCTGGATAAAGTCGTATCCAAAGACCGATCAGACAGAAGGTGAAGATCGATTCACCGGAGACACAGAACTCACATAATAACCAGCACAAGACTCTAATCAGTAGAAGTCTGGTGGAAACAAGGCTGTATTGTTTTTAAATCACTCGTCAGGAGGGGAAACAAGGACACGGGCCCGAGGAGAGGGCCCAACAAATACCAAAGTTTCACAGAGGAGGAAAATAACCAGATGAATAGTTTCAGATTCAAGGAAGTGACCGAGGACGAGTTCCCTCCGAGGTTCACGCCCACAGTCGAACATGGAGGACGGAACATTTGAGTCGGGGGTCGTTGACCGAGGTGCCTCTGAGGAGGATTCACACTGCAACACGACAATGAGCCCACACGAAGACGACATGTCAGTGAAGCCTCATCGATTTCCTGAAAACTGAGTCTGTCAGCAGCTGGCTACTCTCACACACACACACACACACACACACAGGAGGAGACAGAATCTAATAAGCACCAACAGACAGTAAACAGAGGCGGTCGTCACAGCAACCACAGGTGTAAATCACAAAGCAGCTCACCTTGTTTCAAAGTTCAAACTTTCTTTCTTCAGTTCATCAGTGACGAGAGAAAACAGACATTCTGCAAATCATCGTATAAACCTTGACTCACACACACAAAGACACACTCACAGACACACACGTCTCTTCCTGGGGGAGCAGCAGCGTCTGCAGCTCGTTCTGTGGCGATGACTTCATCCATGTGCGCATCATGGCCGACTGGGCCGGTGTTTGAGGAAGATGAGGCAACGACCCCCACGAGTGTTTCTTCTTCTTCTACAGTGTAAACAGTGTAAATCAGTTACACTCAGACTGCAGAGGGACTTTTGTTTTTCTAATGTTCATGTTTCTGATGTTTTTGTTTATAATTAGTTAACTGATGATATAAAAACAGGCTTATGATTGACAGGTGAAACTGTCCCGTGACTGGTCAGGTGGGTGTATGGGCGGGACCTCCGCAGGATGGCAGCGCCTGCATCCGAGTTGTTTTAATGACATGTTTGCACATTGGGAGGAAGTGGAGACGTGTCGTCCATCTTTATACACAGTGTGTGATGTTCAGCATAGCAACAGCAAACACATACAAAGAGCTCTTTTAAATAATAAATGTTATTTACTGCATCTTCGCTGTGAGGATGTGATGTCATGTGTCGATATAAGCTGAACATCTTTGGTTTTCAGCTGCTCAGGACGATCAACCGATGTTGTAACGGTGACATTCGATGCCTTGATTTATAATTTCAGCGTTCGCTCATTCACGTCTGCCTGCAGCTTCTCTCTGAAGTGATTAAACTCTGTGAACACACACTGACATTCTTCACCACATCTGTTTCTCCTGAGCAACCAGTTTAACCAGCGAGGACCAGTCCGAGGTTTATACTGGACAAACACAACCGCATAGGTAAACACACACACACACTGGTGGAATGCATACACAAACAAAAGCAGATGTAAGCAAGTGTGAACCCTAGAAAATATAGAAGCACACACACGCAGGGTAAACAGTGGTGGTTGGCTGGCACTGTTCCTGACAGAGTTATTCCAAAGTCAGACATTCCTCAACTCACTTTCCTCCCAACAGTTACCCTACAAGTGTGTGTGTGTGTGTGTGTGTGTGTGTGTGTGTGTGTGTTCTCCATCAGAGGTCGGAAGGTCGCTGACAAACAAAAGGAAAAGGGCGACAGCTTTGAATCGTGACTCACTGGATCCAAACAGCAGCAGCGGACAGTTAGAGCTGAAGTAGCTGCGGCATCGAACACGTTACACCGCTGCTGATCTTTCATCACCTCACAGAACAACACTTGTACTGGTGGTTAGTCGGCTGTGGAATAAAGGTCTGAACGTCGGTTTTCTGCACTGACTCGTTCACAACAGCATCAAATCCACTTTTTCCACTTTTTCACCAGAGATATTTGTTTTTGTTTCTTTGTGTTTGTGTCACGTGTCAACCCCCCCCCCCCCCCCCCCCCCACATCTCACTCACAGTGAATCCAGTGGAGGATCCTTCTTCACCTGCAGCCTCAGAATAAAAGCACCACGACTCTATTATCTGTTAAGATGCTATGAGCTGTCTGGGTTTCAGCTCACAGCCTGAAGCCATGAAGTCACCAGAGCTGGTTTTGATATTACATTTCTAATAACCCACATTTCCACTGCTAATGACATGGCGGCAGCCATCTTGGCTCTGTTTGCTGTCTCATTAGAGGCTGAGAAACTGCCGGCAGCATGACGCAGCACAAACCTCCAGACTGTGTGTGTTGTTTTAAAGGAGGAAGATAAACTGTTAAAGCTGAGAGTGCTTTTTTTGTGTGACATCTAGTGGTGAAGTGTCATATTGCAGCTGAACACCACTCACTGTTTTTCTTTTTAAGTTTGTCTCTGTGGAGCCGGTTCTTAGAGAGCTGAACACCATGTGACTTGTGTGGAGCCGTTTCTTAGAGAGCTGAACACCATGTGACTTGTGTGGACCCGTTTCTTAGAGAGCTGAACACCATGTGACTTGTGTGGAGCCGGTTCTTAGAGAGCTGAACACCATGTGACTTGTGTGGAGCCGGTTCTTAGAGAGCTGAACACCATGTGACTTGTGTGGAGCCGGTTCTTAGAGAGCTGAACAGTGTGGTCAGACATGGTGTTCGTTGTGGATGTAGCCTGAGAGGATGTCCATCTGTATCAACCTGCTGCTTGCTGCACGTGTTGGATGAACAGCACCATGAGGTTTGTCTCTGCAGTGACTGACGGGCTCCGGTCCATGGCTCCTCGAGGGCCTCACTTTCACTTCTGTTGGTGAAGCAGCAGATTGTGTTCATTAAGTCAGAATTCAGCTATTTTATGGTCTTTAATTAGCAGACGAGAGGAGAAGCTTTCCAACCCTGCTGACTGATTACAGACTCACAATGTGTGTGTTTGTGTGTGTGTTTGTGCATGTGTGTGTGTGTTTGTGCGTGCTTGCTCCTCTGAATGTGGGTTTGGCCGAGCCATGTTGTCCTAATCTCTCCGCATCTTTGCCAAGAAGCACTTACAGCTGTGGTATGTAGCTTGTGTGTGTGTGTGTATGTCTGCGTGTGTGTGTTGCGTTGTGGTCTCTGGATCACGAACGGACGAGCGAGCCTCAACACCACAAGCAGCGCCTCGTCCAAGAGAGCGAGAGAGACACTTTAGAAGAAGGAGAACAAACAGAGGAAAGAACTTTTTCACGATTTAAATAGTTTTTATAAAAAAGAAGGACGAGGACGACAGGTTTGGAAACAGACGATAAGAGAGAGATGAGATGTGCATTTAATGTGCATTTAATCACACAAGAAAAAGCCGAATGGTTCTGTGTTTGATTCCCTTCAAGTCTTTTTTAAGCAGTCTTACCGTTAGAAAGACTCAAAACACGAAAACGGACACACACAAACACAGGACAGGAGGCTCTGTGGCGCAATGGACAGCGCGTTGGACTTCTAGCATCATCATGTTCTAGTGTTCTAACACCAGCACAGAGAAAGTGATTCAAAGGTTGTGGGTTCGAGTCCCACCAGAGTCGTCTTTATACATCATGAAGCGGGAAAATTCACGTTCTGTACGATATCTGACTTCCCGATCTCAAGAGTGTGTGATGTGCATTTAATCACACAAGAAAAAGCCGAATGGTTCTGTGTTTGATTCCCTTCAAGTCTTTTTTAAGCAGTCTTTCCGTTAGAAAGACTCAAAACACGAAAACGGACACACACAAACACAGGACAGGAGGCTCTGTGGCGCAATGGACAGCGCGTTGGACTTCTAGCATCATCATGTTCTAGTGTTCTAACACCAGCACAGAGAAAGTGATTCAAAGGTTGTGGGTTCGAGTCCCACAAGAGTCATCTTTATACATCATGAAGCGGGAAAATTCACGTTCTGTACGATATCTGACTTCCCGATCTCAAGAGTGTGTGATGTGCATTTAATCACACAAGAAAAAGCCGAATGGTTCTGTGTTTGATTCCCTTCAAGTCTTTTTTAAGCAGTCTTACCGTTAGAAAGACTCAAAACACGAAAACGGACACACACAAACACAGGGCAGGAGGCTCTGTGGCGCAATGGACAGCGCATTGGACTTCTAGCATCAGCATGTTTAAGTGTTCTAACACCAGCACAGAGAAAGTGATTCAAAGGTTGTGGGTTCGAGTCCCACCAGAGTCGTCTTTATACATCATGAAGCGGGAAAATTCACGTTCTGTACGATATCTGACTTCCCGATCTCAAGAGTGTGTGATGTGCATTTAATGTGCATTTAATCACACAAGAAAAAGCCGAATGGTTCTGTGTTTGATTCCCTTCAAGTCTTTTTTAAGCAGTCTTACCGTTAGAAAGACTCAAAACACGAAAACGGACACACACAAACACAGGACAGGAGGCTCTGTGGCGCAATGGACAGCGCGTTGGACTTCTAGCATCATCATGTTCTAGTGTTCTAACACCAGCACAGAGAAAGTGATTCAAAGGTTGTGGGTTCGAGTCCCACCAGAGTCGTCTTTATACATCATGAAGCGGGAAAATTCACGTTCTGTACGATATCTGACTTCCCGATCTCAAGAGTGTGTGATGTGCATTTAATCACACAAGAAAAAGCCGAATGGTTCTGTGTTTGATTCCCTTCAAGTCTTTTTTAAGCAGTCTTTCCGTTAGAAAGACTCAAAACACGAAAACGGACACACACAAACACAGGACAGGAGGCTCTGTGGCGCAATGGACAGCGCGTTGGACTTCTAGCATCATCATGTTCTAGTGTTCTAACACCAGCACAGAGAAAGTGATTCAAAGGTTGTGGGTTCGAGTCCCACCAGAGTCGTCTTTATACATCATGAAGCGGGAAAATTCACGTTCTGTACGATATCTGACTTCCCAATCTCAAGAGTGTGTGATGTGCATTTAATCACACAAGAAAAAGCCGAATGGTTCTGTGTTTGATTCCCTTCAAGTCTTTTTTAAGCAGTCTTTCCGTTAGAAAGACTCAAAACACGAAAACGGACACACACAAACACAGGACAGGAGGCTCTGTGGCGCAATGGACAGCGCGTTGGACTTCTAGCATCATCATGTTCTAGTGTTCTAACACCAGCACAGAGAAAGTGATTCAAAGGTTGTGGGTTCGAGTCCCACCAGAGTCGTCTTTATACATCATGAAGCGGGAAAATTCACGTTCTGTACGATATCTGACTTCCCGATCTCAAGAGTGTGTGATGTGCATTTAATGTGCATTTAATCACACAAGAAAAAGCCGAATGGTTCTGTGTTTGATTCCCTTCAAGTCTTTTTTAAGCAGTCTTACCGTTAGAAAGACTCAAAACACGAAAACGGACACACACAAACACAGGACAGGAGGCTCTGTGGCGCAATGGACAGCGCGTTGGACTTCTAGCATCATCATGTTCTAGTGTTCTAACACCAGCACAGAGAAAGTGATTCAAAGGTTGTGGGTTCGAGTCCCACCAGAGTCGTCTTTATACATCATGAAGCGGGAAAATTCACGTTCTGTACGATATCTGACTTCCCGATCTCAAGAGTGTGTGATGTGCATTTAATCACACAAGAAAAAGCCGAATGGTTCTGTGTTTGATTCCCTTCAAGTCTTTTTTAAGCAGTCTTTCCGTTAGAAAGACTCAAAACACGAAAACGGACACACACAAACACAGGACAGGAGGCTCTGTGGCGCAATGGACAGCGCGTTGGACTTCTAGCATCATCATGTTCTAGTGTTCTAACACCAGCACAGAGAAAGTGATTCAAAGGTTGTGGGTTCGAGTCCCACCAGAGTCGTCTTTATACATCATGAAGCGGGAAAATTCACGTTCTGTACGATATCTGACTTCCCGATCTCAAGAGTGTGTGATGTGCATTTAATCACACAAGAAAAAGCCGAATGGTTCTGTGTTTGATTCCCTTCAAGTCTTTTTTAAGCAGTCTTTCCGTTAGAAAGACTCAAAACACGAAAACGGACACACACAAACACAGGACAGGAGGCTCTGTGGCGCAATGGACAGCGCGTTGGACTTCTAGCATCATCATGTTCTAGTGTTCTAACACCAGCACAGAGAAAGTGATTCAAAGGTTGTGGGTTCGAGTCCCACCAGAGTCGTCTTTATACATCATGAAGCGGGAAAATTCACGTTCTGTACGATATCTGACTTCCCAATCTCAAGAGTGTGTGATGTGCATTTAATCACACAAGAAAAAGCCGAATGGTTCTGTGTTTGATTCCCTTCAAGTCTTTTTTAAGCAGTCTTTCCGTTAGAAAGACTCAAAACACGAAAACGGACACACACAAACACAGGACAGGAGGCTCTGTGGCGCAATGGACAGCGCGTTGGACTTCTAGCATCATCATGTTCTAGTGTTCTAACACCAGCACAGAGAAAGTGATTCAAAGGTTGTGGGTTCGAGTCCCACCAGAGTCGTCTTTATACATCATGAAGCGGGAAAATTCACGTTCTGTACGATATCTGACTTCCCAATCTCAAGAGTGTGTGATGTGCATTTAATCACACAAGAAAAAGCCGAATGGTTCTGTGTTTGATTCCCTTCAAGTCTTTTTTAAGCAGTCTTTCCGTTAGAAAGACTCAAAACACGAAAACGGACACACACAAACACAGGACAGGAGGCTCTGTGGCGCAATGGACAGCGCGTTGGACTTCTAGCATCATCATGTTCTAGTGTTCTAACACCAGCACAGAGAAAGTGATTCAAAGGTTGTGGGTTCGAGTCCCACCAGAGTCGTCTTTATACATCATGAAGCGGGAAAATTCACGTTCTGTACGATATCTGACTTCCCGATCTCAAGAGTGTGTGATGTGCATTTAATGTGCATTTAATCACACAAGAAAAAGCCGAATGGTTCTGTGTTTGATTCCCTTCAAGTCTTTTTTAAGCAGTCTTACCGTTAGAAAGACTCAAAACACGAAAACGGACACACACAAACACAGGACAGGAGGCTCTGTGGCGCAATGGACAGCGCGTTGGACTTCTAGCATCATCATGTTCTAGTGTTCTAACACCAGCACAGAGAAAGTGATTCAAAGGTTGTGGGTTCGAGTCCCACCAGAGTCGTCTTTATACATCATGAAGCGGGAAAATTCACGTTCTGTACGATATCTGACTTCCCGATCTCAAGAGTGTGTGATGTGCATTTAATCACACAAGAAAAAGCCGAATGGTTCTGTGTTTGATTCCCTTCAAGTCTTTTTTAAGCAGTCTTTCCGTTAGAAAGACTCAAAACACGAAAACGGACACACACAAGCACAGGACAGGAGGCTCTGTGGCGCAATGGACAGCGCGTTGGACTTCTAGCATCATCATGTTCTAGTGTTCTAACACCAGCACAGAGAAAGTGATTCAAAGGTTGTGGGTTCGAGTCCCACCAGAGTCGTCTTTATACATCATGAAGCGGGAAAATTCACGTTCTGTACGATATCTGACTTCCCAATCTCAAGAGTGTGTGATGTGCATTTAATCACACAAGAAAAAGCCGAATGGTTCTGTGTTTGATTCCCTTCAAGTCTTTTTTAAGCAGTCTTTCCGTTAGAAAGACTCAAAACACGAAAACGGACACACACAAACACAGGACAGGAGGCTCTGTGGCGCAATGGACAGCGCGTTGGACTTCTAGCATCATCATGTTCTAGTGATCTAACACCAGCACAGAGAAAGTGATTCAAAGGTTGTGGGTTCGAGTCCCACCAGAGTCGTCTTTATACATCATGAAGCGGGAAAATTCACGTTCTGTACGATATCTGACTTCCCGATCTCAAGAGTGTGTGATGTGCATTTAATCACACAAGAAAAAGCCGAATGGTTCTGTGTTTGATTCCCTTCAAGTCTTTTTTAAGCAGTCTTTCCGTTAGAAAGACTCAAAACACGAAAACGGACACACACAAACACAGGACAGGAGGCTCTGTGGCGCAATGGACAGCGCGTTGGACTTCTAGCATCATCATGTTCTAGTGTTCTAACACCAGCACAGAGAAAGTGATTCAAAGGTTGTGGGTTCGAGTCCCACCAGAGTCATCTTTATACATCATGAAGCGGGAAAATTCACGTTCTGTACGATATCTGACTTCCCGATCTCAAGAGTGTGTGATGTGCATTTAATCACACAAGAAAAAGCCGAATGGTTCTGTGTTTGATTCCCTTCAAGTCTTTTTTAAGCAGTCTTACCGTTAGAAAGACTCAAAACACGAAAACGGACACACACAAACACAGGACACGAGGCTCTGTGGCGCAATGGACAGTGCGTTGGACTTCTAGCATCATCATGTTCAAGTGTTCTAACACCAGCACAGAGAAAGTGATTCAAAGGTTGTGGGTTCGAGTCCCACCAGAGTCATCTTTATACATCATGAAGCGGGAAAATTCACGTTCTGTACGATATCTGACTTCCCGATCTCAAGAGTGTGTGATGTGCATTTAATCACACAAGAAAAAGCCGAATGGTTCTGTGTTTGATTCCCTTCAAGTCTTTTTTAAGCAGTCTTACCGTTAGAAAGACTCAAAACACGAAAACGGACACACACAAATACAGGACAGGAGGCTCTGTGGCGCAATGGACAGCGCGTTGGACTTCTAGCATCATCATGTTCAAGTGTTCTAACACCAGCACAGAGAAAGTGATTCAAAGGTTGTGGGTTCGAGTCCCACCAGAGTCGTCTTTATACATCATGAAGCAGGAAAATTCACGTTCTGTACGATATCTGACTTCCCGATCTCAAGAGTGTGTGATGTGCATTTAATCACACAAGAAAAAGCCGAATGGTTCTGTGTTTGATTCCCTTCAAGTCTTTTTTAAGCAGTCTTACCGTTAGAAAGACTCAAAACACGAAAACGGACACACACAAACACAGGACAGGAGGCTCTGTGGCGCAATGGACAGCGCGTTGGACTTCTAGCATCATCATGTTCAAGTGTTCTAACACCAGCACAGAGAAAGTGATTCAAAGGTTGTGGGTTCAAGTCCCACCAGAGTCATCTTTATACATCATGAAGCGGGAAATTTCACGTTCTGTACGATATCTGACTTAGATAGAATTCTATTAGAATAGAATTCTTCTATTCTAATAGAATAGAAGATTATTTAGTACTTCTAAGCACTCAGGTCATGTGATGTCATCAGTTGGTCATGTCTCTGTGGATCAGTGGACTGACCACACATGACTCATGACACATCTTCAGTGAAATGATCCTGGAGTCATGTGTCTCACATCTGTCACCTCATGAACAAGTCAGCTATCTGGTTACCATGGTTACCGCTGAGACAGTAATGACAGGGCCGTCTGTCGCCCTGGAAACCAGGTGAGCTCTAAGGTGATTGGCTGAGATGATCAAGCCTGTGGCTTGTAATCATATCTGCCCAGATTACAGAGCCGAGTGTTTGCGTGTGTTTGAGTGTGTGTGAGTGTTTATGACGATGCAATGATCACAAAGCTCACATATCAGTCAGGTCCAGACAGCGACAGAGCTGCGTCATGATGCTACACTAATGAGGCAGCGTGTGAAGATCTACTCTTGTGGGCCTCAAACAAACACACACAAACACACACACACTGTGAACTAGTCTGTTGCACCAGCGCCGCCCTCGTGGCCAAGAAGTGACAGTGAACACACATCAGAACTACACAGTATCAGCACCAAGTAACCATATTTGGAAGAACGGGGGTGGAGCCTAACTGAGAGCTCGAGGACACTGCACGCCCACCTAAACCTGGCACCTGCATCCATTGGACAGTGCTAGCTGTCAATCACATGTGATACGCGCCCCAATGCATTTGGTGGGTTATCGTCAGTCCAAAGAAAACATGTTTCTACGATTCTCTGGTGTGAACCCACCTTAGACGTGAATCTGTCACTGTGCCTTATTAATGTATTGTGTGAAGCTGTGTGTGTGTGTGTGTGTGTGTGTGTGTGTGTGTGTTCAGTCAGCAGTGACTCCTCTCTGTGGTTCACTCAGACGCTCTGAGGTCAGACGACTCAAGACAAACACACACTCAAGTATTTTCCATCTGGGTTGTTTAATATTTCTCAGGCTCTTTATAGAAAAGAGTTTCTCATTCACTGTCTGTCTCTCTCTCTCTCTCTCTCTCTCTCTGTCTGTCTCTGTCTGTCTATGTCTCTCTCTCTCTCTCTCTGTCTGTCTCTGTCTGTCTATGTCTCTCTCTCTCGGTCTGTCTGTCTATCTGTCTGTCTCTCTCTCTCGCTCTCTCTCTCTCTCTCTCTGTCTGTCTGTCTATGTCTCTCTCTCTCTCTCTCTCTCTCTCTCTGTCTGTCTCTGTCTCTCTCTCTCGGTCTGTCTGTCTGTCTGTCTGTCTCTCTCTCTCGCTCTCTCTCTCTGTCTGTCTGTCTGTCTGTCTGCCAGTCAAAGAGTGTGAGTGTTTGTGTGATTGTGTGTGTGTGATTGTGTGTGTGTGCGTGTGTGTTTGATGTGATGTGAAAGGAGAGTATTTTTTTAGAGCTGTTCCCACGACACCAGACGACCTCCACCTCTCTCTCTCTCCCTCTCTCTCGCTCTATAAATGGCTCGTCTGGTGGCGTTTGGTGACTCGTCTGAAAAAGGACAGAGAGAAAGAGAGAGAGGGAAAGTGGCGAGAAAAGCCAGAATGAAGACACACGCAGAACAGAAAACCCATGTAAGAGGAAGGATGTGACGTCGTCTGTCCATGGAGGTATTTCTAAATGAGGTCAAACATTGTTAGAACAACTGCGGTTGTGAAACGTGAAAACAAAGTTGAGCCATGTTGTTTAGTTTGAAATCAAATGATCCCAAACTGCTGATGTGACGGTTGGTTTGTCAAATACAAGAGCGATCTCATCTTTAGACACTAAATTCATTCATCATCAAAAGACTCTTGCATCTTTGGGCTTTTAACAGGAAGTAGATCTGTTTCCATGGAGATTTCCGGAAGTACACAACATGGCTGAGCCAGTATTTGAGGGCGTGTCCACATACTTTTGTCCTCAGACATCGTGATATGAGGGATGTTATGATTAATAACATGAAGAGTAAATCTTTTATTTCTCAACAGCTAAATCCTCTGTGTGTGTGTGTGTGTGTGTGTGTGTGTGTGTGTGTGTGTGTGTGTGTTTGGTTTGGTTTCATACGTGGGAAGTGAGCTAATATCAGTCTTCAGGGTCTAATTTTAGAGTTGTGTGTTGTATTGCAACACCAATGACACAGAGTACACACACACACACACACACACACACACACACACACACACACACACACACACACACACACACACACACACACACACACACACACACTGGGAGTCCAGATGTTTCTTATTAAACGGGCCCACGGAGGCCTGGTCTCAAACAGCTGAAACAGTGACATCAGAAAACCCCAGGAACCGTCACAGTGAAGATTTATATTAAAACTACATCATTACAGCTGTTACAGGATCAGTTCTTTTAATGGAACCAGTGCAGAGATACTGTTTGTACAAGTTGTTCAGCTCGGTGATGTTCCAGCTGTTTGCCTTCATCTTCATCACGAGGAGAGAACATCAGCTTCATCATGTGCAGTAAAAACTAAAGAAATCAATATCCTGCTGTCCTGTCGACGCTCCTTTAATAAAAAGTGATCACTTCAGGTTTTTCTGAATGAGATTTGATTCACATGTTCTCATGTTGTTAAAATGTTGACTTGAAAAGAAGTGATGGACGACACACTGCCGCACTCTGCTGGTTGCACCACAGAATGACAAGCGGATGTCCACACTTTGATTTGTCTGTCATGTGACATCATGAAGAGGTTTGGTGCTGACGACAGACGACGCGTTTCAGGAGCTTCAGTGTTTCACCACAGTTTCACTTCTTCCGGAAATGAAGCCAAAATATCTCAGATTTGAAAGCTGATGTATTCATGTACGAGTCCCTGAGGGGTCATGTGATATGCGTGTTCAGGTAACCTGTGTATATTTGTGATTGTTGCTTTTTAATAACACAAGTCACAAGTGTTGTGTGAGGACGCTGCTCTGCTTCAGCACTCTTCGTTGGTTTTCATCTCGAGTCTTTCTGCGTTTGTCAGGACCTGCGATGTGTTGACCGCCCTCCTCGGGCTCAGCTGGGCCCTGAAGGCCTTGCAGAAGATGAAGTAGATGAGCGGGTCCAGGCAGACGTTGAGAACCGACACCATGACGGTCAGCTCCTTCAGGTAGAAGAAGGTCTGGCTCCACCAGCACTGCTTCGACAGGAAGGCGTAGGGGAGTCGAACCAGGTGGTACGGGACGAAGCAAACGCAGAACACGATGACCAGCACCAACATGTTCCTGCGTGACTTGCCGAGTTTGTTGGAGCTGGAGGACGTCGGCTGCCTCTGCTGGACCTGCGACAGCCTGCGGGAGGTGCCGTAGTAGAAGAGGACCAGGGAGATGAGGACGAGCAGGAAGATGGTGGCGGAGCAGGTGTGGATGACTTTGTAGAAAACGCTGAGCTGTGGACTGTGCAGGAATTCGCAGCTGACTGTGACCGGCACAGAGGGGAGTTCCTTCTGGGTGAGGAGGGACAGGACGATGTAGCTGAACGACGAGGCCAGAAGGAAGACCCAGGTTACTGTGGAGGCAATGCAAGCGACTCTTACGGTCTGCAGGATGTGAGTTCCTAAAGGGTGGACGATCTTTAGATACCTGAGGAGGAGAAGCAGCTGTAAGTGGAGATCTTCAGATTGGTTCTTTCACAGAAATAAACCTGCAGGTGAAATATCTGCGACAAGCTGCAGCACGTTCTGTCCGTATCGTCTCACCCAACCACATCCTGAACATTTCTGAACCTGCACCACTGAGACATTCCACATCCTCATAATGACCTGAATACCTGCTCAGTGCAGCAGCGGGGACCACCAGCCGTTCACTGTCTTCACCAAACCCTGTCGTCAAATCAAAGCCTGAACTTCGTGTCTCTCCATCGATGTCTGCTCAGCAGTTTGACAGTTTCTACATATTTTACAGCCTCGGGGACGTTAACTCTTTTAATAAACTTCTGAAAGGGAAGTGACTTTAAAATCCAGTAGACGAGCTGTTCTCTCTCTTCAGGACTCAGGTCGACCTCAACTCTATTTTATTCCGGCATCTGAAATCGACAACTTCCATATTTCTGAGGTTTTGGTAACAGCTGCATTAAATGTGTGTTTTAGAAAGTCTGGAGATTATTTGTTAGTATTTTTCTACACATGAGAAGTTTTGTTCGACTGTTAAAATGGTTCCTCCATTTTACATAGTCTTATCATGTCAGTCATTTGAACATCAACACATTGAAAACCTGCACAGAGATAAAACAATGCAGACATTGTGTTCCAGGTCGTCAGAGACTGTGGGAACGAGTCAGTCCAACACACCTGTTAGCGGCGATGAAACCCATGAACAGGATGCTGGCGTACATATTGAGGTAAAAGGCAGAAGAACCAAAGTTGCAGTAGACCTGGCGGACGGGGATGGAGCTGTTGGTGAAGTGGATGATCCGTATGGGGAGACAGAGGCTGATCAGGAAGTCGGAGGCCGCCAGGTTCTTCAGGTAGACGGTCACGCTGCTGGTCTTCTGCTGCTGGCCTTGGCAGAAGTAAACCTTCAGGGTGAAACCGTTCAGGAGCAAACCGACCTGCAGAGGAAGCAGAAAGACCACATAACTCTTTCTACATACCTAAGAGGGACTGCAGGGTGTTGCCATGAAGTTGATTCACTCTTCTAAGTGCAAAACCTTATCAATGCTCAGGACGTCTGGTTTGTATCTACTTCTCACCAGATAACATCAAGAGCATAAAAAACTTCCCACAGAGAGAGAGACCATCTCTGGCAGACTCTTGGGGACTCTGTCTCTGTATTGACCCCTTTGCAAAGGTTTGAAGCTTCTAATAATAAAATATACAAAGACTCACCAGAAACAGCAGACTGTAGACGAGCATGAAGAAAACATGGGCCGAGGTGTTGACCTGATCGCAGCCAGTCCCGTTGCTGACGTTCATCTTGTTGGTATCAGTCCAACTCCTCCAGGTCCTCTGGCTGTTCAGAGACGAGAGGAGAACCCACATGAATAGATCAAACATCAACTGTCGACAGGAACTGGTTAAAGACGGAACTGACAGAAACAACCTCAGAGCATAAAGTGAAATAAACCACAGAGCTCAGCTGTTTAAACACAATCATGCTCAGAGGCGCTGGAGGTCCGTCCGACCAAGAGCTGAGAGAAAGTTTATATAACGACGATGTATTACTGACCATTCAAAGAGAAATCAAATCTTATCAAATGCTGCAATGCTACTGTTGGAAATTTCAAAAACTGAATTTAAAGGGCCCGTGTTTTACACCTTTCTGGGATGTGAGGTACTGGTTCCCTAAGATGATACATCAGTGGTTTAAAGTCGACAAGCTGCTGTAGTGTGTATTTCCATGTCCACTCTTCTACATTGAATCCACATAGAAAATTACAGCATATTTATCTGTGGTTCCAAAGCATGGGATTCAGGCCTCTGGGGGGCACACTCTCTCAGTTTTACTTGTTGAACTTAGTCTTATCTTATCTTAACTTATCTTATCTCATCCTATAAATGTCTTTGAAAGTTCATGTGCTTTGCTACATTTATTTGACCTCATAAGTTATTAATTGACAAAGTTTAAACTACACGAAGCTGATGCTGTCGAGTAAAAGTACAGGAGTTACAAACACAAAGATGATTCTTATGTGTGAATGTTAGTGAAGCTCCACCCCCTCTCACCTGTCTGTGTCTGTCAGTGTGAATCGGTTTGACTTCCTCCTGCAGTGACCACATCAGGAAGAACTGAGGAGGAAGAAGAGTTGCAGTAAAAGGTTGATGTGGTTTGCACTGCTGCTGCTCATCCATCTGTCTCTTTCATATCTACGCTGCTCGGCTGTGAAAAGTCTCTGTGATTAGTGCAAAGCTACAAACACAAGCTACAAGAGGCTGAAAGGCTGAAGTTCACTGACACGTTTTCATTTGACACTGAAACCAACTCCGTCCACACGAGTGTTTCCTGGATCAGAAATAAATCAAATCCACTTGAAAACAGTCTTCCCCATCTGCCAAAGTGTCCTAGAGCCTCCTGGGAGGGGGGGGATCCTAAACAGGAAGTAGATTATCTACTCTGCAGTTGGTTGCTTAGTTACAGTAAATCCTACGAACGAGAAACAGCAAACTACGAACTTGTTCATGCACAGTTACACATCGAAGGGGGAATATACACACAAAACTGTTTTCATCATTTAAATGTTATAATCATTGTGGTTTCTTGTGCAGTTACTCAGTGTGACCACCAGGGGAATGTAGACGCATGAAGTGTTTGTTTCAAGTCATTTAAATGTTATAATTGTATTCAGGTTCCATGTGCAGTTACTCAAAGTGCACATTTGTTTTGACTCTCGTGAGTCACTACACTACTTTAAAATGGATTTTCATTGTGACCATCAGGGGGCAGTAAAGCTGTTCACTTCCTGTGCTCACTTTCAAAATAAATGCTTAATGCTTAACATGGTAATGTGTGTGACCGCAAGAGGGCAGCACAGACACATTTATTCAAAAGAATTGAATATTGAAACGTTTAATAGGAAACGTTAATATATTGTTGTGTGTTTACTGCGCTCCAGTGGCCACCGTGTGTAACTGCACAGAGACAGAGGCTCCAGAGACGAGCAGCCTGTAAAAAAACTGAGTCCAGGGAGTGGAACGACCGCAGAACTGGACACCACAGCAGAGTCTGGTGTCACACGTTTGATGCCCAGTCATCAGAGTCCAGTTTCACTTCTGAATCTGCAGAGACCACAGTGTGGCATCGTCTTTTCCTTTTTCACATCTCACTCCCCTCTGTTTCCTCCACAATAAATAAAACTAAACTGAGTCTGTGTGTATATATATATATATACACACACATAACTCTGTATTATACACATTTTTATCAGATTATTATAAATGTGAAGACACCAGTTTTTAGATTCAATGATTTACTTCCTGAATAAAAGTGGTTTAACTTTCATGAACTTCTTATAAACATGTGAAACAGTGAGTTTGAACAAAGCTTTGTCAAAATGTGGCTCAGACTGTGGCTGCGGTTAGGAACCTCCTTCTCTCCTTCTTTTCTTTCCTCGTCCGCTCTTGTCTCCTCGCCTCTTGCTCCTCCCTCGTCTCCTCTTATCCTGTTTCTTCATCCCCTTTCCTCTCCTCTTGTCCCCTCTCCTCTTGAATCTCTCCTCTTGTCTCCTCTCCACTTGTCTCCACTCATCCTCCTCTACTCTCGCTCCTCTTCCATCTCTCGTCCTAAATGTTGCTCAGACTCTGGGCGGTGGTCAGGGATCTCCTCCTCTCCCTCCCTGACAGTTTCCTCAGCAGCGACTCTCTGAAGGTCCGACACGTGAGGACATAGATGATGGGGTCGAGACAGACGTTGAGCGCCGACAGGAAGAGCGTCCCCTCCTTCAGCTGGAACAGCAGGAACCGGGCTTCCGGGGACAAGCCCGATCTTGTCCTCTGACTGAAAGTGTACGGCAAGCGGCAGATGTGGTACGGCACGAAGCAGACGACGAACACTGCCAGGATGCTGAAGATGCTGCGGTTGGATTTGCGGCAGACGTTGCTGTTGGAGAGCTGCACTCGACGGTACGACTGGTAAACCCGGTGGGCGATGGAGGCATAGCAGAAGGCGAGGACCAGCAGTGTCACCCAGAACAGTGACACGTTGAAGTGTATGGACACCTGATGCCACTGCTCGCCCAGGGGCGTCTTCAGGTTCATGCAGTCCCGGGAGTTCTCCTCATTGGCCGGCTGGCTGGTCAGGATGACGTTGGGCAGTGCACAGAGGAGGAGAAGGCTCCAGATGGAGAGTGCTAGCACCCGGGCAAAGCCGACGCTCTGCAGGACGTGCAGCGCAGAGATCCCACACAACCTGGACCTGCAGGACGAGGTGGAGGAGGAGGAGGAGGAGGAGGAGGAGGAGGTGTGTCGGACAATCTTGACATAGCGCTCTAGGCTGATGAGGCCCATGAAGACGATTCCCACGTACATGGAGGAGTAGAAGAGCACGGCGGTGTAGCGGCAGATGACCACATGGATCTGCCAGCCGCCAAGACCCAGCTGAGATGCCAGCTTGAAGGGGAAGGTGGCGAGCATGAGCAGGTCGGCCACCACCATGTTCTTCAGGTAGACCACCAGACCCGAGTCACTGGGTACTCTGAAGAAGATCCAGGCGGCGACGCCATTCAGGCCCAGGCCCACGATGCAGATGACGAAATAGAGCGGAGGGAGCACCTGGTGTGTGAAGACGCTGCCCAAGTCTGATTGGTTGTTGGGGAGGTGGGTGGAGTTGAGTGGATCCATCCCTGAAACACAAAACAGTTCAAACATAATCAGTCATCTCTGATAATATCTGCATGTTGTTGATTTGTTTATTCTCATGAACATTAAATCAATGTAGAACATTACATCTGAGGTTTGAGGTCCTCAGAGGATGAACTCTGAGCACTTTTCTCATTCATTGAGGATAAACCTTCGACCTTGGCGAGGTGACACAACGAGGTTCACATTTGAAAATATCTTGAACTAATTGTTGAATTGACTGCTCTTGTATCTGCTGCAGAGGTTTGAGGTACTCAGAGGATAAACGCAGAAGACCTTCCCCTGACTGTTGGTCCTCTGCAGCGCCACCACCTGGCCAGACATATTCAGTGAAACATCCATGTGATGAAATCAGGTTTATTTGAATAAAACTTTACTGCTACAACAGTTTGGTTGTCTTTATGCTAACGTGCTAACTCTCAGTCTTGTTCTCACTGTAACCTCCATCACTTGGCTTCTGCTGAGATTCCCCGTGAAGTCGCCACAGGAGCCTTGAATGTTGACGAAGTTCTGTTTACTCTGCACCATGTGCACAAATAAAAGGTTTGTCCTGCTGTTCACACACTTCCCTCCTGCTTCTGCTTCATCCCAGTCCAACACACACCCTTCATCCACTCTAATGAAAACAGGACAGTCAGTGGTGACACAGGAGGACGACACCGTCTCCACCCCGTCCGGACCTGACCCAGTCTGGACCCTGTTCAGGTAACTGATTCCCCAGAGGATCGACCCAGAGAACCTGAACCTGAATGTTTAGATGTGTTCTGCTGCATCACTGTGACCAAACCTATCCCACACTTCTTAGTGTGAGAAATAAGAACAGTGTCAATTAAAATCTCTGTCCACGTGTCCACTGATCCCCGTCCACACGCCTGAGAACACATCACGTGACCACTCACGTGCACGGGGCATGTGTGTAAACAGCTTCAATAATATTTCTCCTCCACATGTAAACACAACAGGGTGAGTAACCCTCTGATTCTCCATGTTGTGTTCTTCTCTGGAAGCTGGTGCTGGGCGTGTTCTTCAGGAAGGAGGTCACGTGACATGAGCCTGACCAATCAGAGAAGGCTACGTAGTTGTGAGCGTCTACGTCCTCGTTTTCAAACACCTCAGTTTCTGCTCGTCTAGATTAAAACCCCAGAGTTTTCAAACTAAAACGGGTCCAGCAGCGTTTCACACTCGGGTTAAGGTTAGACTCGACCAGAATCTGTGACTCTGACCTCATCCTCACACCTTGTGTATCTGAACGTGTTCAGTTAAACTACAGCGATCAGCTGTGACTCCATTCAACAGAAAGTAACAGTGATCACGTTGTGCTGATCTCCTGTGTTTACACTGAGCGGATCAGTTCTCATGAAACAGCTGTGGCGTGTTTGGAGGACGAGCGTCTCATCGTAAACAGACAGAAACTTCGGCTGCTCAGTGTTTCTGAGTCGCACATCAGAACAAAAACACCTTCAAATGGCTGAATTTAACATTTTACTGAAACACATACAAACGTTTCTGTTCATGTTGGACTCAGAGCAGAATGAAGCACATTCTGGTTCACCTTATATATTTATATAAGCTCCTCCTACACTCAAAAAAATGATTCAAGACCTTCTTAGAGGTGACACGTTTAAATATAGTTTAAATGAGTTTAATTGGGGGACTGCCTCTAGTGGCTGATTCTCCCGATTTTCTCTGGCGGCCATTTTCTCAGTCTGCTTCGAGCTGCAAGCCAGAGCCACTGCCGCAAGTGGAAGAACAAACCTTGGTGAGTACATATATTTTGTTGATAATTATCAGATACTAGACAACTTAGGAAGGATGATACCGGGGCATACGGGCGGCTGTGGCTGAGGGGTAGAGTGGTTGTCCTCCAACCTGAAGGTCGGCAGTTCGATCCCCAGTCTTCCTCATCTGCATGCCGAAGTGTCCCTGGGCAAGGTGCTGAACCCTGAATTGCGCCCCATAGAACAACAAAGTGCTGCTAATAGATGCTCTGTGAATGTGTGTGTGAGTGGGTGAATGTAAAACTGTACTGCAAAGTGCTATATAAATACAAAACCATTTATCCTGCTGATCTGAGCTTTCCAGAGAATCATAATGAATGGGCTCAATGCAAATAGTAATGCGGAAATCTTCTCCACATAACTTCCCCTTTCCATCTACTTTGACTCTGCTCTACACCACCTTTGTTCTGCTGCCTTGTCGCCTTCACGAATCTCAACTCAGACCAAATGGACATCAACACGATTTGACTGTAGTTACCATAGAAACCATTTGTTTCCAGTGCACTTCAAAGGGTTTAGCATTAAAGAAAAGTGTATTCAAGTAAAGGTTAATATATTATAAGTAAAAAAATATATGTATTGATGTTGAATTCAGGATTATGTTGCTTTTATTTCCTGATCAGTTTGTTTCTTGATATTTGTTGTATGTAAAACAAACAAAAGTTTTCGATGTTGGTTGGTTTTGACGTTGCTAGTTTCTGAGCATTTAAAAAAAAATCAATTTCACATCATCTATGCTAAATATTTTTACTTTAGCTGCCTTTAAAAAAGATAAGTTGGTGTCATGTAAATCAACTTAATTTAGTTAATAATTATGTAATAATTAATTATGTAATAATTTTGGCTTTATGTGAGAGAAATTAGTCGGACGAATGAGAAGAAATTATATTGCAGGGATTTTATTAAATTGAGTTGGAGCTACATATATTTATTGGATGGAAAACCTGCCAACAATTGAATTGAGTTCACCCACTGAGTTCTTTTTTTGAGTGTACAGGTGCAACTGGTCCGAGACTCAGTAGCAGGAACATGATTGCTGTTGTAAAACATTGTTGACATTCAAATAAATAAATGTTTGGTGGCTGCTCTACATTTAATGTGACGTCTTTATAAAACGTGAAAAGTCTCGTTGACTGAGACACGTGAGACGTTGCCAGACTCTTACTAAGACCCAGAAAAACAACTTGAGCCTTTTCTCGGTGAAGAAAAACTGGCC
Organism: Verasper variegatus; assembly: GCA_026259375.1. Lineage (NCBI taxonomy): Eukaryota > Metazoa > Chordata > Actinopteri > Pleuronectiformes > Pleuronectidae > Verasper > Verasper variegatus. Next base: position 25,006,131 of record CM048047.1, read on the forward strand.
TGTCGCAGTTGCCCCATAAGATCACACTGTGCAGCTGTGGGACGATCTACTTTCCTCAGACACATTTACAGGCATAGGACCAAGGACGTTTCCTGTTTAGTTTGTTCAGCTTTAAACATGAATCCTTCGACGTCGCTGAGATCATCTGTGTAGTTTTTCATCTGCAGGAGAATTTACTTCAGGACTTTCAGAGATTATTTTACACTTCACTGCAAAATCTTTCAGTTTTTAATAAGAGGTAGTTATACATACTCAGATTACCTCATTGATCAGTGTTACTAATCAGATTACTACTCTGCCTCTCCCTCATACATCAGCTGATTTTCATTTCCTGTCGATCTGGTCGTGGATCCTAAAAACCAGAGAGTATATTTATTCAAAGTGGAGTCATCTCAGATACTCAGGAAACTCAAACATCTTTAACATCTTTCACACCTTTAACAATTGAAACCGGAAGCTGTTCGTCTGAACTTCTCTCTTCTCTTTAACAGATGAGTCATTAGTGTTAGAGGCGTCAGCATGTTTATGTTTATGTTTATTTAATGAATAAAATGTGATCAGAACAGAATCCAAACATGTTATATAACATATAAATTAATAAAGACAGCACCTCAGGCTGTAACTAAATTATAATGGTAATTTATATATATATTATATATTATATATTACGCTTCAAGACAGAACAGAACAGTTGGTTGTTGAGACGTTAATAAGATGATATATCAAGTCCAAATAACCACTCGTGTGAATACTCAAGTAAGTTAAAATTCCTCCATTTAAAATAACAATATGTAATGAGGGTGTGATTAATGTGTAACGGTGAAGTGTGACCTCGTCCGGTCTGATTAACAAACTCAAGAATCGTCACTTTTTTAATGATGACACATTTTTTGGCATCAAACTCTCAGAATTTATTTTCTTTGTTAATTTGACAGTGAAATCTGTCACAAATTTATCATTAACACCTGAAACCTTTTATTCTGTTACTCATTGTACTCACAAAAGTTGTAGTTATTACTTTAGTTTTGACTTTACTCCCAAAATCTTTTGTCCTACATGTTCATGATCCTTCACTTCATGTCTGTGACTTTTCTTTGGATTTATATTCTGATTGAATTTATGTTTTGAAGCTTCCGTATTCTTTGGTGGAAGAAAAGAGTTGAACTAATATCAGCCAGTGTTTTCACAGTCATGTTCCAGCTGCCTCGTGTTATTTCTCTGTGGATGTCGATCGTTTCACTCTTTATCTTTTATTCCTCTCGTCTCACATCCAAGTTGAACAGGAGAAACATGTGATGTCTCAGTATTAAATAAGTTTAATGTAGAAAAGTTAACTCACCGTATAAACAGGCTGATGTTCAGTCAGGTTCACATCCAGATGTTGACTTCTACATGTGATGGAATTTACAGCTGTGCAATGAAAATGTACAGCATGGGTCGCAGCTGTTTTAAGTCTGGAGGAGTTCCACTTCCTGTCTGATCGTCCCTCCTTTCTCTCTCTCTCTCTCTCTCTCTCTCTCTCTCTCTCTCTCTCTCTCTCTCTCTCTGTCTCTGTCTCTCTCTCTCTCTCTCTCTCTCTCTCTCTCTCTATCTCTCTCTCTCTCTGTCTCTCTGTCTCTCTGTCTCTGTCTCTCTGTCTTTCTCTCTCTGTCTCTCTGTCTCTCTCTCTCTGTCTCTGTCTCTGTCTCTGTCTCTGTCTCTGTCTCTGTCTCTGTCTCTGTCTCTCTCTCTCTATCTCTCTCTCTCTGTCTGTCTCTCTCTGTCTCTGTCTCTCTGTCTCTCTCTCTCTCCCTCTCTCTCTCCGTTCTCTCTCTTCTCTCTCTATCTCCCTTCTCTCTCTCTCCCTCTGCTCTCGATCTCTCTCTGTCTCTGCCCTCTCCCTCGTCCTCTCCCCTCTCCTCTCGGTCCCTCCTCTCTGTCCTCTTGTATCTCCTCTCTCTCTCTCTCCCTCCTCTCTTCTAATCTTATCTGTCTGTCTGTCTCTCTCTGGTCCTCTGTTCTCCTCTCTCTCTCTCTCTCTCCCCTCTGCCTCTCTGTCTCTCTCTCTGTCTCCCTCTCTCTCTCTCTCTCTCTCTATCTATATCTAAGCTGTCTGTCTGTCTCCTCTGTCTCTTCTCTTCCTCTTGTCTCTCTGCTCCTCTCTGTCTCTTCTCGTCCTCTCCTCTCCCTTCTCTCCCTCCCTTCTGTTCTCCTCATCCTCCCCCTCTTCTCCATTCTCTCCTCTCTCCTGTCTCTCTCTCTCTCCTCCATCTCTCCTTCTCTCTCTGCTCTCCTCCTCTCTCTGTCTCTCTCTCTGTCTCTCTCTCTCTGTCTCTCTGCAGCACAATGTGTTCAATGGGCTTTTCCTTGTATGAAGTGTGATCTCATCTCAGGTCAGATCATGTTCAGAGTTTCCAGTGAATCTTCTCTCTGTGGTTTTTCTCCCTCTCAGATAACAGGACGTGTTTCAGACTGATCTTCTATCTTTGTTCTTTTTTTAGCTTCACATCTTTCTACTTTTTATAGAAACAACTTGTATGCGTGTGTGTGTCTCCCTCCCATGCTGCTTTGCTCTGGAGGAGAATGACAGGAAGAGGAATCCAGCGGAGGAACAGGAAGATTTGTGACGCGAGAGGAGGAAGTGGAGCATCTCTGTTCTTCACTGCTGAAACAACATCTGCACAGCTGTAGCTGCTGGATGCTGCTTTCACTGCTGATGAGATTTATAAACCTCTGCTATAATCGTCATATACAGTCCATTCGCTTTTTTTATCTTATTTGTCTCGTGATTTTTAGCTTTTCCCTTTTTGTTACTGTTGTTTTTCTTCTGTCTTTTACAAAGTGGGGAAAAGTACCTTTACTCATAATAATAATGGTAATATTATTAATTACATATGTTTATTAACAATGACAGAGAATATTTTGGCTTTGTTATGTACTTTTACCTTTAGACTTGAAGTACACGCTGATAATAATTTTAGACTTGTGTAATGTGTATTCATTTATGCACAATTCTGGTTTGTACAGTCACTGCAGTTCGTATCATATCTACCATGTACTCATATGTTAATATGTTATTATGTTATATATGTTATATATGTTATTATGAAATAATTATTACTTAATAAGCATATTTTGTGTGTTTTCATAATAAAGTTGTGTCTTTTGAAACCACTCACGTTGCATTTAAGTTTATTATGCTTGAACGTAAAATGTGTTTCAATATGTTTTGTATTAATTCATGTGTTTTTTATAATTTTTTATTTAATCTGCAGATTTTAAAATGATAAATAAAATGTTCTATTCCTTGACTCCAGTCCTGGTTTTACGGGTTTCTTCCTCCTGATCCACTGACTCCACCGCGGGTTGTACTTCCACTTCCCTGCGCTACCGGAAGCTGCTGAGAACCAGACCGGAAACCGACTTTGTGGACGGAAACGGAATTAAATCTTCGAATGGACCTAATGTAAACGTGTTGTTGTTGTTGCGGCGCCGCAGACTCTTCACGGGATGGCGAACACGGCGAGGAGCGGGGACATCATCCACCTGAACGTCGGGGGGAAGAGGTGAGAGACCCGGGGAGTGTCGAAGCCAAGCCCGGGTTAGCCAGCAGCTACATGGCTACCACAGCGGCGTCCATTATCGGACAGGCCACCAACGTTGTGGAACAAGTTAAAGTTTAGTGTAACTCAAATCCTCTAATGTCCGAGTGAATAAACACGACTTTAAAGACTTTTCACTAAGTTCTGAGGCCGAGTCGGTTCGTCGTGATACAGACGGTTAGCATCTCTGTTTACTGTCCATTCACAGTCCGATGATGGAACTAAGCTATGTGTCGCTGTGACGTCAAGCTGCTGTGATACAGACGCTCCGCGCGATCAACGAGCGGGTTCACGAAGTTTTTTAACAACAACGTATTGTTGCAGAGGGAGTTAAACCGGATGTAGCGTCATGTAGCGTCATGTAGCCCAGCTGAGGTTCAGTGGTGTTGAATTGATTCACAGTCTGGATACGTCTGCGTGATGTGTTGATGAAGTAAAAGGAAGACATATTATGGGATGTTTCAAATGAAGTCATCTGCATTATACTACAGAGAACTACAGTTTGATTCACACATGGTTTATCGAGGATCTGTGTGAACAGGAGAAAGTTTCCTCCTTCTCTCCCTGAGCGTCTGTTCTCTGTGACTCTGCTGAGTGGGTTCCATCTCCTGAGAGAAGAACTGACTGAGTCACAGCTTCAACTGTCACAACCAGCTGCAGGTGAAGAGTGAAGCTGAACTGAGATCAGTTAGAAACACTCTGAAGTTATTAACAACCAGAGTTTATCTCCACTGTTCAGCAGGAAACTGTTGAAACATGAAGAGTTCTGAACAGTTTGGTGGATTTGTTACAGCAGCAGCTCTTCAGGGGCAGGAAGGAGAGGATCATGGGTAATATCCAGAGGGACGACCCAGTCAGAGTCAACACATTGAGACACTTAGTTTTTTACATGAAACCATGTACTAACAGAGTTGATCCCCCTGTGTGACTGCAGGGGGCGCTGTTGTTCAGATAATGTTACACTGTGCTGCTTTAAGGAGTGAAAACATACCTGAGACAGTTCAGGGAAGTTTCACTGTCTCCACTTGTTAACACCCCCCCCCCCCCCCCCCCCCCCCCCCGACTGACAGGGCTCTGCAGAACACCACAGTTTAACTCTAGATACTGAAGACCGTCGATGTTTGTTCTCTTTCAGGTTCAGCACCTCCCGCCAGACGCTCACATGGGTCCCTGACTCCTTTTTCTCCAGGTTGGTCAGTTACACTTTGTAAGCAGTCGTTCAAGACATTGATGAAATGAAGATCTTTTATTTTCCTTTAATGGTGAATAACGACCACTTAACTGTTCGTTAGCCTCTTAAAACCTCTAAGATCAGAAAACAGTTTGAGCCAAACGCTGCAAGTTCTTGGTTTTGTTTTGTATAATAGATGAAACCAGGGAATTTTAAAGATTAGATTAGTTTGGGCAAGTGAGGTGATGACTGGCATATTTCTCACATTATATTTCATATAATCAGCAGATTAGCAATCCCTAGCTGCAGCCCTGACGTGGTTATTAAAGCTCTGTGCTCAGAGGCGGGATTAGTTGCACATAAACAAGACAACATGTGAATGATGTTCGTCTGAATACTCAAGTAAGTTTATATTCCTCCATTTAAAATGATAAAGAGTTTGTGTTTTCTTTTTTCTCTTCAGTCTTTTAAGTGGTCGGATCTCAACTCTGAAGGATGAAACTGGAGCTGTAAGTTGTGTGTGTGTGTGTGTGTGTGTGTGTGTGTGTGTGTGTCAGTCAGTCAGTCAGTCAGTCAGTCAGTCAGTCAGTCAGTCATTGTTACCCTGGTATGTGAACCTCCCCTTGTTTCTCTCTCTCGCCATAGATCTTCATTGACAGGGACCCCTCTCTGTTTGCGCCCATCCTCAACTTCCTGCGGACAAAAGAGCTTCATCCCCGCTCCATTAACGTGCACATGCTCATGCACGAGGCAGAGTTCTACGGCATCACACCGCTGGGTGAGACAGACAAGTGTGTCTTCCAGGACGAGTCCACACACTATGATTCTTCTTAACTGCTGCTCAGTTTTCTGTTCTATTAACTAATGAAATTGTTTTGTTATAGTGCGTAAACTGCAGCTGTGTGACGAGCTGGACCGATCTTCCTGTGGAAACGTGCTGTTCAATGGCTACTTGCCTCCACCAGGTAAACACCCTGTCCTCACCACACCCCGAGACCACCAGAGACACATTCCTCAACAATGGCTCGGGGAAAAGTCTAAATTTGATAAAGCTGCTTTCAGATATGAACAGAAGTTGTGATATCACAGTGAGCGAGTGGACGTGTTGATGAGGTTTCTAACACGTGACGGACGTGAAACTGGAAGAACACAAACATCTCAGGATGAAGAAGAGGAGCCGTACACGTAGAAGACGAAGACGTCAACTTGGAAACACGAAGAGGTTCCAGAGCTTTTGGTGATGAGGGCCGACGCCGGTGTGGATGAGCTGGAAACAACAACACAACATGTCCAGACGATATTTTACAGAGTTTGTGTGTGAAAACAGTTTAAGTCGGAGGGAGTGAAAGTGGATGAAGCTGCTCCTCTGAGCTTCTGTTGTGAAACAAGACTTTAACCTAAACTGTGATTCAGCTCAGTTCGCCTCAGGTAGCCTGTATAAAACTCTTCTCCTACCCCCACATAGCCGAGACCCACCCTCTGCTTCATTTCCTGTCTGTGTCTTCTCAGTGTACCCAGCAAAGCGTCGTAACCGGCACAGCGTAGCGGGGTCGCAGTTCATGGGCTCCCGAGCCACACCTGTAGAGAGAGCGCCGGTCAGACGCAGCAACACCATGCCCCCCAACCTGGGGAACTCTGGGATAATGGGCAGGGTCAGCCATGAAGAGAGGCCATTCGGAGGTGAACACACACTCACACACTCACACACACACACACACTCACACACTCACACACACACACACTCACACACTCACACACTCACACACACACACACACACACACACACACACACACACACACACACTTTTGTGACATACAAACCTGCTGCCACAAATACTCACTACAGGTTTAAACGTGAATCGATCCGCCACAATAGTTCCCAATGATTGCTTTATATATTTCCTTGTGTGTCTGTGTGTGTCTGTGTGTGTGTAGGTCAGTCATCAGACTCTGGCATGGTTCGGATCATCTGTGGTCATCATAACTGGATCGCTTTGGCCTACGCACAGTTTGTCGTCTGTTACAGGTGAACTCATCACTGTTATCATTTCTTCATCTCAGAGCTCGTCTGATTGGTTTTTTCACCTCTGATTTATGGTGTTTATGTTTTAGGGCATCACAAGTTTTCATTTTTTTTTAAAAAGGTCAATTCCCCCAAATCACAAAAAACATTTCTTCACATTAATCGGTGACTAACATCAACTGTACTCAACCACAGAGGAGGTGGAGGCAGGGAAATGGCAGAATGAGCTGTAAACACGTTGTAGAAAGTGAAGCCAATCTGAAAGTGCCTGAACCTGTATTCTGTGTATTGACCAGCAGGGGGCGACTCCACTGTTTGTTTCTATTGAAGTCTATAGAAAATGACTCAAATTCTCACTTTATAACGAGTAAACATTTCCCTAAGGACTTTATGTCTCAATCTCATTTCAAAATCCCCCTGCGCCTCCAAATATGGTAACTTCTGGTCTAAAAAACCAAGATGGCGCTGGACTAAATGTCAAATTGAGGCTCCAAAGCGGCAGCTCACAGACCAACGGGTGACGTCAGTAGAAGAGTCTGTATTTAACGTAATGGTGACGGTTGAAACCTGATTTCATATCTTCCCTATATCTTTTGTTCCCTCTCTCTTTCAGGGTGAAGGAGTCGACCGGGTGGCAGCAGGTCTTCACCTCTCCTCGTCTGGATTGGATGATCGACAGAGTTGCGCTCAATGCCAAGGTGATGGGCGGCTCGCTGGGAGACAACGACAAGATGGTGGCTGTTGCCTCGGTGACGGAGATCATCCTGTGGTCCATCTGTCCAGATGGCAACGGAAATGAGATCGGTACGTAGGGTTTTATTGTTTTTAGTATTTTTCATACCCGATAAACAAATCAACTAAAATATGAGAGCAACAGTTTGTTCTGAGGTCGTGTCTCTGTCCCACAGGCGTCTTCAGCCTCAATGTGCCGGTGGAGGCCCTCTTCTTTGTTGGTAACCAGCTGATCGCCACCAGTCACAGTGGGAAAGTTGGAGTGTGGAACGCCGTCACCAAACACTGGCAGGTGGGCGGAGTTTGCAGAGTTCAAAGATTTACTGTCACTGACAACACATGGAACCGTGCAGATGGTTTGTGACGTTCTCTGTCGTCTCTGTGCAGAACCAGGATGTGGTTCCCATCAGCAGCCACGACACCGCCGGCTCCTTCCTCATCCTCGGCTGCAACAACGGATCCATCTACTACATCGGTAAGAAACGATAGTGGTGGATTTTGGTTTCGCTCAAAGCTGTTCGGCTGTTTAATATTTTAAACTGAGCAGCAGCTGATTCCTTGTTACCATGTCTGATGAATTACGTTGTGTTTGAACAGAGTCCCTGCTGTTTGTTTGTTTTCATCAGATGTTCAGAAGTTCCCTCTGAGGATGAAGGACAACGACCTGCTGGTGACGGAGCTGTACCGGGACCCGACTGAAGACGCCATCACCGCTCTCAGTGTCTACCTCACTCCCAAAACAAGTACGGAGCTCCAACGCTGCTTTCTGTCAGTCCACAGTGTTTCTTACTCACGACCGATTCCATGTGATCAGGTGACAGCGGGAACTGGATCGAGATCGCGTACGGGACGAGCTCTGGGACGGTGCGAGTCATCGTTCAGCATCCGGAGACCGTCGGCTCGGGGCCTCAGCTCTTCCAGACCTTCTCCGTCCACCGCAGCCCCGTCACCAAGATCATGCTGTCGGAGAAACACCTCATTTCAGGTAAGAGTGCGAGACGCCAGCGTTTGAATGACACACGTCAGCACAGTTTTGTTTCTCCCCCGCACCGTCACAGATTCTTCGTATCTGTCGTCTTCCAGTTTGCGCAGATAACAACCACGTTCGCACATGGACGGTGACTCGGTTCAGAGGGATGATCTCCACACAGCCGGGATCCACGCCGCTCACCTCCTTCAAGATCCTCAGCCTGGACGACGTCGATGGACATGGAGGCTGCAGCGCCGGGACAGAGATAGGTAACACACACACACACACACACACACACACACACACACACACACACACACACACACACACACACACACACACACACACACACACACACATTCTCTCTCAGATAGTAGATCTAAATATGTGACTGGAGACAAATGATTGGTGGGAAGAATCAGTGACTGTGTATTCTCCTTCACTGTTATACAGGTCATGTCCAGCAGAGGTCATACCGGAACTGTGTGTGTGTGGAATGTATTATGTCAATGAGTGTCCTCACATCTAAAGAGAGACACGTGTGTGTGTGTGTTATTAAGGGGTTCACATGGTGACAGTGTGTGTTTGTTTCAGGGCCGTACGGAGAGAGAGACGATCAGCAGGTTTTTATTCAGAGAGTCGTGCCAGATACAGATAAACTGTACGTCAGACTGTCGTCGAATGGGAAGAGGTGAGGGACACGTGTCTCATGATTGACAGACGTGATGCTCAGTTTGATTATTGATCTGCCATCACCAGCCTTTTATATGATGTCCTGCGTGGATTTGATCAATGCTGCTCTTATTGAATCTGTGTGTGTGTGTCAGGGTGTGTGAGGTGCGTTCGGTGGACGGCACCTCCATCACAGCCTTCATGGTCCACGAGTGCGAGGGCTCGAGTCGCATCGGCTCTCGGCCGCGGCGCTACCTTTTCAGTGGCCACAGCAATGGCAGCATCCAGATGTGGGACCTGACCACCGCCATGGAGATAGCCGGCAAGGTCGACATCAGAGGTCAGACGCTTCTGCTCGTTGTTCACTGATGTCTCACACACTTTGACGGACACAACAGCCATTCGCTGTCTGTCCATGAGCGATATGTTCTGTCGTTGGTCCGTCATGTTTGTACGTGGCTGTTTCAAGCTGTGTGAATCAGTCAGCGAGTAACGCCACCTCTTATTGGTCGTCTCACAGCGCTGGGCGGACCAACAGAGGAGGAGCTGCTGGAGCTGCTGGATCAGTGCGACCTGGCTCTGACCAGAACTCCTGACAGTACACCGAGAGCCTCGACCTGCAGGTACACACACACACACACACACACACACACACACACACACACACACACACACACACACACACACACACACACATCAAATAAAGATGATGGTGCATCTCCACTTTTTCCAGAAGTTAAGGTAAAATATCTCAGATACAAACGCTGCCATCTTGTTGGAGTAAGTCCGATAGAGCCGTGGTATTGAGGTCATACTCAACCAATCAGGAGTCAATCTCAGCCTCTTTTTATATCTATCATCAATAACTAATTCAAACCAAACTGATCAGAAACACTTGAACAAACATCAGTGAGATAAGAATGAGCTGAAATGACAGAAACATCTTTAAACGTCTAATTTGAGTTTTTTAGTTTGGTCCCTGTCCCATCTGCTAACATGGAGAAGGAGGGTTTATGAACTAAACTGCAGCCAACCACCAGGGGGCGATCTAAATGTTCTGAGAGTCTTCATCTCCTTGATCTTTATTCACAATTTAAAAAAAAACACTTTTTAGAGAGTCGCTGGATTAAATATGTTTCTGAGGTTTGTTTTGGTCCTCACTGCCTGTCCTGTCCTCACTGCCTGTCCTCACTGCCTGTCCTCACTTCCTGTCCTTCAGTCTTCACTCTCAGTTCACTGACGGCTTCAGGATGGAGCGGCTCCACTCTGCAGGAGGACGAGGAGCCGGAGCTCCGGGTTCAGTGGCCTACCTGTATGGTAGCCTCCCCCGTCAGGTTCCGCCCCCAGTGCCATTGGCCAAACCTCTCCGAGACGCCGTCCTCTCATCCGGGGCTGGACCACAGATCCTCGCAGTCCCCGGTCCGACCTACAGCCACAGCTCCACTGGCAGCCCCCGCCCCCACAGACACCCAGACGGGGACAGAGAGTGGGGGGGTGTCCGCAGGGGCAGCTTCGTGGAGCGCTGCCAGGAGCTCGCCAAGGGTTCGGAGGCAGCTGCCGGTTCAGGATTTGGGGTCCTGGCGGGGTTGGAGGGCAGCAGGCGGAGCTTAGCAGTGTGCTCTGAGATAGAGGCCAGGTTCGTCCTCAGGACTCCCACCACCTTCTCTGTGTCGCCCGGTGCTCGCCATTCACCCGGATCCCCCTTGTCATCGCTGTCACCATCTCCTTTATCCTCGTCTTCATCACACCGCAAGGTCACACCCACTTCCCCAACAAGCCCCACCCCCTGTGCAGTAAGCCCAACTCGGTCTCAGACCCCGGTGTCTCCTCGCCGCAGCACTGCACCGTCTCCCACTGACATCCCAGCATCACCAGAGAGCCCCACAAGTCCAGAACACCCCTCCACTGGTCCCCCTGCTGGCCCCCCCGCCAGCCCCCCTGCCAGCCCCTCCACTGCCCCCCCCACCAGCCCCAAACCACACATGAACGAGACCAGCTTCTGATTGGCTGATCTAACTGAGACTCAGATGCTGAAGAGCGAATCAGCTAAAAATTTAAAACTGTTTTCATCAGGTCTGGATTTCTGATGTCACATGTTGAGATGTGAAGCAGCCAATCAGCTCTCAAGGAGTTCTGTTGCCACGACTACCATATGCCATTTGGTTGTTTGTTGACGGACGAACTCACGTCAGTTTGGAAATGAATGTGATATTTTCACATGATCTAAACGACTCGTTAAAGGGCTCATCGACAGTTCTTAACCTAGCAACCGGTTGCTATGGTGACACAGAACAACACCAGATGCATCGTTGATTTCAGAGAAATCTCAGTTTCTTGTTTCTCGCAGACGATTGTTGCTTTTGACCTGAAATAATGAGAGAAAAAGCTAAAAATAAATAACCCTGGAAAAAAGAGAAGAACTGGTTCTCTGGCAAAAGTGGATTAAAGCTGCAAACAACAACGTTGTTGTCTCACTTCTCGTGTTGGATTCTGTCCGTCAGAGACGACCGATAAACTCGGGTCACGTTCCTGCGATGTTTAACAAATCGTCAGATCAGAGCATCGTCCAGAAACTCGAAGCTGTGTCGAGTGTTTGTCTGATTCACTGACACCAGTGATTCACTGAATTTTCCATCAGGAGGTGGAGACCAAACATGGAGCCTCTGCCCCGAGGTGACGTAAAAGGTTCCTGCAGCTTCATCTGTGTTTTTGTAGCTTTTCGATAAAGGTTTTTCAAACAGAAGCTTTTCTATCTCTTCCTCCTCCGACTGATCCGACTCGTGAGTCTGTTTAAACAAAACTCAACTTTTTTATTGAAGCTTTATTTTTCTAATTTGTATGTTTGGTTCAGTAAAATCTAAAATTTAATTTTCAAACTGTGATGTAAGAAAACACATCGTCATCGTCTGTGCTTTTCTTCACGGAGTCGAACATAAACACATGTCACAGTCTTTAACTTTCCATTAATGTTAGTTTTTTAACATTAAGAATTGACAAACGGTAAAAACAAAGTGAAACTGTTGTTTTATTTTACAGCTTCATATTAATTGTCAGGTAATAGCAAAAAAAAATATACAAACTGTAAGTTATCTATGAAACTGGATTTATTGATCGATTTAATCACCACAGCTCCACAGTTTAGTGACATTTAACAGATTTATTCATTACTCGAAGAAGGTGAATAGAGTAACTGTATTTTTTATAGATTTCTGATGTTCAGTAGATAATGAATCTAATTGTTATTTACGTCCCGACGTTTCACTGAAGGAAAACAATTTCTTCTTGTGGTTATAATCAAAACATTTCCAGGTTTCCTGCGACACACAAACGCATCATCCTTCCTTTTTTCTGATGTGTTCAGTGATTGAAAATAATCTGTATTTATCATCATCAGTCACGTGTTGTTCCAGCTGATCTCAGGTCTCCACAGTTTGTATGAAAAATAAAATCAGACTCATGAAGATGAGAATCGTGTGTTTTATTCAACTTTCAGTACAAACGGCTCAAACTAAACTAATCAGCTGCCGAACGACCTCACACTCACACGCCCTGAGAAGAAGTTCACATAAAAATATATTTTATAAAAAGTATGGATTTTATACATGAAACGTGTTCAGACGATGACAATGATGATGGAGCTGAAGGTTCCAGCTGTGAACAGATGTTTCTCTCACGTTCGATTCCTGAACACAGACTGAAATTAAACTGCTTCAAATTAATTCTCTGTTTCTCCGAGTCAACAAAGCCTGAGCAGAGAAAGTGATGAAGTCCATGACGTCCCCCCCGATGACTGAGCTGTGGCCCCTGGATGATTATCAATCAGTTATTGACATTTATATTCTGACAGTAAACAGGAAACGTTCAATGTTCCCAGCTCTTCTCTGAACAGAGGAAAATCTATCGAAGAACATTTCTGCCAAAAGAAAAACTGTTGGATCATCATGAAGTCAGTTCATGAGTCTTTAATCCTGATGTAACTTCAGTGTGAACAGAAAATGAATGAGTCTCTGTGTGAGGACGGTTTTCTGTCCCGTGGTGATGAGCCTCAGCAGACGGATGTCCGGCCCCCTCAAGCCTTGGCGTCCAGCATCTCCAGGAGCAGCTTGTGGAGCGGGACGCGGCGGTGCAGGTGCAGGTGCAGGAAGGCCTGCGCAGCTCGGTTGGCGGCCTGTCGCAGCAGAGGGAGGCTCATGAGCAGGCGGCCGGCTCGGTGGCGCTCTCTGCGGGACGACTCGTACTCCTGCAGCGCATCATGGAGCCCGTCCTGGAACCTCTGCACCGAGTCGGGACAGTCCACCGGGTCGGCGTCTGAAGGACGAGACGAAGACGGTCGTAAGTACTTTTACTCAAGTGCAGTAAACAAGTGCAGTTTTGAGGTCAAAGTATTTTATGTGAATAGTTTAGAGACGCAGCTGAACTTGTTTAAACTCAAGGTTTTTAACTGTCATAGTAAAAACAGTCAAATGATAAATAACACAAATCAATATAATATAATTACACACAAACACACACACACACCATAGACTGTAAATAAAGGACGTCTCATCTCCACTTCCTCCACCAATCAGAAGAGTCACATGACTAATGATGAACTGTGTGTTTTCACTGTCACTGAGACTGAGCTCGGTCCGACAGTGAAGTGGTGAACAAGGTCAAGGTCACACACACACACACACACAGAGTTAATGTGTCTCAACGGTCTGAACATCAATATTCACACAATAGAAGATTGTGTGTGTGTGTGTGTGTGTGTGTGTGTGTGTGTGTGTGTGTGTGTGTGTGTGTGTGTGTGTGTGTGTGTGTGTGTGTGTGTGTGTGTGTGTGTGTGTGTGTGTGTGTGTGTGTCCAGCTGACTCTTCACACCTGATCGATCCAGTTTATCAATACTTATTGATCGGAGTCTCAGACAGTGGGAGACCGACCAGACTTCAGCTGGAGGAACCAACCAGCATCCCAGCATGCACCACTGCTCTGACAGGGCAGTTATTGATCAGTGGCCACTGTTAGCGCTGTTAGCATTAGCCACTCAAACCACAACACACACACACACACACACACACACACTCCATCTCCATCTCCAAAACAAACTCAATGTCTGGAGCTAATCAATACAGTGATGCTTCAGCCTGCAGCCACTGATCAATATCACCCCCCCCCCCCACACACACACACACACACAACACAACTACTCCTCTAACTGTAAATCAATATCAGAGTTGATGCTGCTTCAGTTTTTTCTCTGATGGAGTCACAACCACAACATTAGATCTACACTCATGTTGTTGGTGTTTTCAGGGTCGTTGGATTTAACGTTACAAAGTGTGCGCTCTGTAAGTTGTTGTTTCTCTTGAAGTTTGGCTCACACACCCAGAGAAGTGACGTGAGAACCGTTCACCTGGAGAACGTCCCAGGGGGCGCTGGGTGTGAAGTGTGAAGTCGATCAGATTGTGGAATTTAGTGTGTGTCTGTGTGCGTGTGCGTGTGCGTGTGCATGTGTGTGTGTGTCTGTGTGTGTGTGTGTACGTGTGTGTGTACGTGTGTGTGTACCAGAGTTGGCCAGTGCCATGGCCTTCAGCGTCACCACCTCCTCAGGACTCAGGTCCATCAGCTGGTACTTCACTGTCAGGTGGCGCAGCGCCTCGTACAGCTCGGCCAATCCCAGGGATCGACACTGACCCTCGTCCAACCGCAGGTTCCCGGCGAACACAAGCTCCTCCCCTGGCGCTTCCTGCGATCGCCAGGCCACGCCCACCAGCAGCGCCTCCATCCAACCGCTTTGCAACAGTGACATCTGATCGACCAATGACAGGCCGGAGAAGCCTGGGAGGGGGCGGGTCAGAGCAGGTGTCAGTTCACATGATTGAACAGAATAAAAACGATAGAACGCGTCTGTGAGCGTTTACCTGGGATCTGTTTGGCCCAGCCAATCAGAACCAGCAGCTCCCGGTTCAAGAGGTCACACAGGGTCAGCAGGGTGCTCAGGCTGCTGTCATTGGTCGAATTGTCCTGATTGGCAGCCAGTGGGGCATGGTCGGTGAGCAGCAGGTGAGAAATCATCTTGTTTCCTGAAAGTCGAACGTGAGGTAAATAAAAGCAGCTGATTGGACGACGTGTGAGTCACATAATGAATAAGGTGTTGACTCACTGCTGCTGATCAGGTGACTGCACCTTCCTGTCTCCACCCGCCGCTTGTACTTCTGACGTCCCCCTCTGAGCCGGTCCAAACGCACCCCTGCACCACAGACACACAGTTTTACCTTCAATTACATCTGCCGCCTCATCTGTGTGGACGTTGTGTGTCTGTGTTGTGTGTCTGTCGTACCCTCCCTCATCATCCCGGCCTGCAGACACTTCTGGAAGCGACAGGCCTGACACGCCTTCCTCCGCCTCTTCGTGATCTCACACTCGCTCGTGACTGGACAGTTGTATTCGATGTTGCCTGGGAAACGACAGAAAACTTTATTTTGAGACGAGTCGTTAACGACAGGAGACGAAGATGCTTTAATGATGAAACATTAATTTGTTTGATTCTCTTCGTGCACGTTTTCTCTTCTCACAGAAATCTATACCTCTGTCCACCCCCCCCCCCCCCCTCCCCCCACAGCCAAGTGTTTACTGGAGCTTAAAAACTCAGAGTCCGTTAACAGGATATTGACGAGCGGCGGCCGGAGGCTGTTTCTCACTGACTCTGGGTTTTATTGATCACTACGCAGACGAGTGACATCATCAGAGTTTCATCTGGTCAGATTCAAATTAAGATGACGACACGTTTGCACGGCATCACGCTCCAGATGTGTTATTATATGTTTATCTATTTATTTTACTTTAAACTCCTGAAAATCCATTTTTTAATAATGAAAGAACTTCAGTTGGCGTCAGAGAAATCAATCGATGGATGAGTCGTGTGACGCTGATCTGAAAGCAGCTGATGTTTCACACACTGATCAATGCTGATCACTTCTACTGATCCCTGATCCGTCAGTGAGCTTCTCACCCTGGATGGTTCTCTTGAAGAACGCCTTGCAGGCCTCGCAGGATGCCACTCCGTAGTGGTAACCGGAGGCAAAGTCTCCACACACCAGACAGAGCCTCTTGGGCCCTGCAGCGCCCCCTGGTGTCAGGTAGTCACCCCTCAGGATGGAGTCGACCTGCGGACAGAAGACATGCCCACGTCTCTAAATGTGCTGAGACTCCTCAGACACTTTATTTACATTTGGGTTGAACGTTACAGCCTCGGGAGTTACTTTACTCTATTGTTACTTTACTCTATTGTTACTTTACTCTATTGTTACTTTACTCTATTGTTACTTTACTCTTATTGTTACTTTACTCTATTGTTACTTTACTCTATTGTTACTTTCAACTCCTAGATTTGTTGTAACTTTACTCTTTTACACTTTTATCCAAATCGACTTACATTTAGTGCATTCAACATCTATGAGGGGCCATTTAGGGGTTCAGTATCTTGCCCAAGGACACTTCGGCAGGCAGTGGAGGAAGACCGCTCTACCCCTGAGCCACGGTGTAGTTGTGTCTCTTTGAATGTGAACTTTGTGTTTCTCTCATGAATCAGTGACGACCCTCAGGTTGATGGTGTGACCCCCCTGAAGGGCCCCGACCCTCATGTTGAGAACCAGGGGACTGAGCTGAGTGGACATCAAGTCGTTCCAGTGGATCTGATCACGTAAAGAATCAAACCGAACTTTAACTGTGGTACTTTAACGACATGAAGCTGTTGATACGTTTGTACTTTGACTTTTAAGGAACTATTACATGTATTGTTGTATATTTCCTTCTCTGTATTTGTACTTATCCTGCAGTAAAGTACTTGACTTCTGATCAAATTTCCTGTGATGTTCGCCTTTAAAATAAAAAAATATAAAGACACTTGTCTCTGTAATGAGAGAACAAAACAAAAGAAAAAGAGAAAATCTGAGGAACGTTTTTCACCTGCGCTGAAAACGAGTCTGAGTGGGACCCCATAGCCCCGCCCCCGACGCTTCCGCCGCTGGAACTAGATCCGGTGGGAGAGTCGGGCTCCGCTGCTCCACAGAGGAGGCTGATGGAGGAGGAGGAGGAGGAGGAAGCCGGGCTGACGAGGAGGAAACCCGGTTGAGAGTGGCTGAAGGCGAGCGTGGCATCCAGAGGGAAGGGGGGGCTGAGGGGGGAGGAGTGGAGGAAGGAGGCCGGAGAACGAGCTTCATCAACGGAGGAGGAGGAGGAGGAGGAGTCCAGGAGGCTGAGGAAGAGGAGAGAGCGATTTTGAAAACTTTTGATCAAAATGAATCAGTGTGAATGACAGGAACTAAGCTATGGAAGATGATCAGGGACACGTTAAGTTTGTTTTGGTTGAAAAACAGAATAATACAATTCTGTGACATTTTTTAAACCTTTATTCTCCTGATAAAAATCTGAAAAAAAGCTTTGTACATGGCACTAATCATCTTCCGTACTAGAATAAATCAAAGCAAATACTGTAAATAAAGAAAAATGGCTTTTATGTTGAATATTCCTGTTTCTCTATTTGAATTATTCTTACTGTCATTTCATCCGTCTGCTGTGTTTCTCCTCATAAATAACTTTTATATAAATACAGTTTATTAATTTAATTCATGTGTGAGTGAGTGAGTTTCTCACCGATGTGGAGCGAAGAGGTGACGCTCGTCCATCAGACAGAAATCCTCCATCCTGGTCCTAATCCTGAACCTGAACCTGAACCTGATCCTGATCCTGTTCCTGTTCCTGTTCCTGAACCTGAACCGAACCCAGTCCGGATCCTGACCTCAGTGTCCAGTGACAATGTGGGAAATATGGATAAAACTTCCGCACAGATGAAAGTTTCCCTGAAGTCCTGCACAGAGAAGAGATGGAGCCGGATCGAGGCTCTGAGGTGTCGCTCCTGTCATTTATCTCCTGTCATCACAGAGGGGGCGGGGCAGAGCCTGCAGGATGAGCCAATCATCATGCGGATTGACTTCCTCCCTGTATCATCTCTATCGGTGGGACAGTGACAGATGTAGGCCACAGTGGATCTGAAGCTCGTCTCTGCAGCCCTTCATCGTCTGAACAACTCGTCATCATCAACCAATCAATGATTTCATCATCGTTTGTGTTAATGAAAAAAACTGAGATGATCCTGCTGCTTAGGCATCACACACACACACACACACACACACACACACACACACACACACACACACACACACACACACACACACATGCACGCACACACATGCACTCTGACATAATCTCATCTCAGACACAGCTCAGATCAGTCTCACCTACATCTGCTGTTTCATAAGATCTGAACATCAAGGTCTGTGGGTCCTTTCATTAACATCACTTCACTTCATTTACTCCCTTTCACTTGATTTCCTGTGTGTGATTGGTCGGTGAATCGATGTTGCGGTGCACTCAGATCATCTGAGATAAAGTCACTGAATCTGGATTCTGTCCTTGTTCTTGACACCGTTCACACAGTTGACCCGGGGTCACCACCGCTCTGACTCAACCCATAGCCACAGAAAGAGCAGAGCAAAGGCTGCTGGGTAATATATGGCGTGTGGGCCGGTGTTTATACTCGTTTTATAGAGGTGATGTGACTCTGATTGTTTCTAAGACGACGTCTTGAAATTCCTTCGTTGATCAGACGCAGCGAAGACGTGTTTATTTCATCGAGCTTTAATCACACCCCAAAAAGGGACGCCAGAGAGGATCATGGGAACGTTCCACCGACACCCTTCAGCATCATACTGGCCGTTCTGGAGAAGTGAAAGCTGATATTCCGCTGGCTCACAGGTTCATCCTCAGGACTGGGTGAACCTCAGTAATCCCATTAATGCTGCCAGTGTGTGTGTGTGTGTGGGTGTGGATTGGCCTACAATATAAAGTGGCTTACAGCTGGATCTACATAAACAGGTAATGCTGCCCGTGGACAATTGGAGGATGTGTCACGTGTGCGTCACCAGGCTAGCGTTAGCCACATGCTAATGCCATCGGAGGAACAGTGAAAACAAACAGTGACAGAGAACCGATCGTTCACATCCTGCTCATCTCATTCACTTTGTGTATCTGTGTACCTCTGTTCCTCCCTGACCAGACTTTTAGCAGCTGGAGTTGGGATTGGAACCAGTAACCTTCCTCTCTGTTCTACGTCCTACAGACCAGACACAAACAAAAACACACAAACACAGTTTCACTGAAAGTGTGTGTGCAAATATATTTTCATTTCTTTTCATACAAACCACAACAATACAAAAGTGAATCATTAAACATAAAAATGAGCAGTTTAAAAAACACCAGAGACGACAATTCAAACACTTATAACACAGTGTGTGTGTGTGTGTGTGTGTGTGTGTGTACAGTGCACGGTATACTGAGAAGGAATCAGCTCGTTAACTACAACAGAAAATTAATAAAACACAAACTCTTACAGGCTGAAACAGATTATGTGAATCACTATAAACACAATGTGACTGGATGCAGCTTCCAGTACAGAAATAAATCTAAATGGAATCAAGTCTCCTCCAGAATCACATCCTGACTCAGCAGAGCGTCCACCCTCAGGTCAGGAGATCAAATTAAATGACATATCAAACTCTTCATCACAGTGTTTCAGTAAAGCTGCTGAGGTTCTGCACATGTTCCTGACGTGTTCTGGAAGTTCTGTATCTGAGTCAGTGTCTCTGGACATGTTCTGGATCTTCTCCTGCAGCCCCCTAGTAAAATGTGTGTAACATGTCAGAGTGAGTCCATGTGAGGAAACAGCAGGACAATGTGTGGAAGCTTCTGGAATGAATGTTCCTGTTGTTGTGAACGAGTCGGACCCGGACAATCTCCTGCTGTTGCTTCACATGAGAAACTGTCCACACACTTTTTTCTGGATATTTTCTAGAGGTGATGACTGAAAACATCTTCACTGACTTTGTCAGCGAGACAACGATGTCGTTTACAGTGAAGTTTCTGGATTCAGGGAAAAATTTACAGAAAAAAGACAGTTTACGTTTAAAAACATCATATATCGTTAATCATTCATTCATAAAGTCAGACAATATTTTCTTGTACATGTCTGTAGATGACACATTCAGTCTCTCAATCATTGAACACATCGGTGTTGTATATTGATGTTTATATATTTAATGTATGTGTGTATTTTATGTTGTAGATACAATGATCAGAATGAAAAACCTGAGCTCCTCTGTGAAAACAGATCTATAACAATTAGAGCTGATGATTCACCGCTTTCATTATCGATCATTGAAGTCGTTTGATCTATTTTCAGCCTCTTACGTGAAGAGTGAATCTTTACAGGCTCGAGGCTCCGAGTCACATGTCGACTCGGAGTTCACAGAAAAAACACTTTAACATTAACTTCAAATCTTTGCTTATATGTCTTTATGTTTTAAAACATTCTGAAATGAAATGTCCAGGTGAATTACAGACATTTCACACGTGTGCTTACGAGACAATTGGGAAGTGAATATCTTGGGTTTGTTTGAAAACTTCTTTCCTTCTGTTTTCTGAGTTAAAACGTAAAAAGTACAACATTAACAATCAAACTTAGACCGTTTCTTCCTCGACTTCACAACTCTGCACGTCTTCTCTTCAGACCTTTAAAAAACAACAATCGTCGTCGTCAGGAACATGTGACGTGTGACCTGGTTTAGCCTGGTTCGTATTGTGAAGCTAATTAGAGTTAGCCTGGTTTGTACTGCAAGGCTAATTAGAGTTAGCCTGGTTTGGTCTAAAAGCCTGGTTTAAGTTTCTGGGTCAAATAAACCGGGCCGGACAGAAACTGATGAATAAAATGACTCTTAATATAAAGTCTGACCCGGCCCAGCTCAGCTCGGCCTAGTTTAGTGCAATCTACAGTTTTAAAGTCCAGTATGTTTTATCCTGGTTGAGTATAGTTTGTCAAATCTGGTCCTGAAGTAAAACCCAGACCAGTTTAGTCTCCTGTAGTCCGACCCAGTCCGTCACTGTGTCCAGTCCCGGGTTGGTCCTGGTCGGGTCCGGTCCGGTGCGATGGCGTCTACGCGGCCACGCAGTGGTTGGGTCTGCGGGACATGACATATCCTCTCCTGCAGACGCAGCGGAACGAGCCGCTGGTGTTGACGCAGCGAGCGTTCACACACGGGAACTCCACGCTGACGCCGTCCTCGCACTCGTTTACATCTGTAAACACAAACGATGATAAACACGTTCATTACACATTAATTCATGATAAGATACAAAGAGATCTTTGTGTCTCATGCAACTAAACTAGGACATAAAGTCCGAGCTTTATTTCAAAGTGTTTCTCAGATTGTTAAACGTTTTCACTGCTGAATGTAAAAGTGAAAGAAAATCGTTTTGTTGTTCAGGACCAGCGTCCTCCTCCTCCTCTGAGCAGCCGGCTCTTCGTACCTATGCAGGTCATGGAGGTCATGTCCAGTTCGAATCCTTGGTAGCAGTCACAGGTGTAACCCTCCGCCACGCGAATACACCTGCCGTTCTCACAGCCGTGCAATATCCCACAATCCTCTGCTGCGCTCAGGCCGGCGTACGACTCGTAACGCCCTGGAAGACAAGATGGAGGAGAGACGTCAGAGGGAGAGAGGACTCTTCTCCTCCATCAGACTTTTTTATTTGAAAAAAATCAGTTTTTTGGGTAAAACATTTAGGAAAATCTCACTTTCATACACCCTCCTCAATGCTCCTCCTCCTCCTCCTCCTCCTCCTCCTCCTCCTCCTCCTCTCTGCTCAGTAAAGGGTGGGAATGGCGGCCCCGGCCTCCACGTCTCCTCCTCCTCCTCCTCCTCCTGGTCGGGGTAGTGAGCCCCGGGCAATGGAGCCAGGCTGAGAGGAGGGCCGTCCGGCTGGGACGGAGGAGGAGGCCGGGCACCGAACGCCGTCTCAGCCCGGGGGTCCGGGAGAAGGTGGAAGGATGGAGGCCTGGGCGGGGGCCCGTCAGGGGAGGTGTAGTCTCCTTCAGAGTAGAAACCAGTTCTGAGAGACAGTGTTAACACACAAACACATCAGATAGAACTTCAGACGCTCGTTCACACACGTTCAGGCTGTTAAAGGTTTAATCTGAGTGAGATTCTCCAGGAAATTACATCACAGGAAGTAAAAATACCAACGTAAACACTGCAGAGGTCAGAGGGTTTAACAGCAGGATGATGATGCTCTTATATGTTTTCAACATCTGTTTAGAATGAGATTTATTGTCCTTGTCCACTCACCCGTACTCAGGTCTGCGATAGGCTGCATCCGGGAGACTGAAGGACCCAGGAGTCCTGAAGCCTGACCTGCTGCCCCCTACTGGAGAGTAATCGTCATAGTCAGGACGACCGAAGTCTCTGCCGGGAACCACAGCTGGAGGGAAGGACTCAGGAGCGTAAGGAGGGAAATGAGGAGGAGCTGAGGAGGAGGAGAATGAAAAAACATCAAATGAACTAAATCAAATATAACAGGAATGAACAAATAACTGGGATGAAAATGGAAGAAAAAAGTAAAAAGAATTGATAATGATCATTTTCTTTTTTATTAAATGAATGTTCGTACCGCTTGCTCCTCCTTGTCCGACTCCTCGTCTCACTCCTGTTTCTGATCTGCTCGAACCGGGAAAACTTGGAAAAAGAGGAGGAGGGAAGGAGCTGCAGAGAAAGGCGTAGTCGTCTGCAGAGAGAAGGAAGTTTACTTATCGACAAATCTGTGAAGTCGACACTCATCTCAACTTTCACTGTGTGGAGGAGTCTCTGCAGGAGTCAGAGGTTGTTATCAGCTCCAAACACAGACTGTAGATATGACCTATACTGCAGCCAGACACCAGGGGGCAATCAAGACGCTTTGACTTCATTCTGACTTCTGCATCTCTATTTACAGTCTACGTTGAAAGGTCAGTGACATCATTAAAGCTGCACTGATTTACTTTTTGAATCACCTCTGCCCTCTGCTGGTCATACGTCACTAACTGCAGCTTTAATCACCTCTGTACAGTTTTGTGGTGCGTGAGACCTCAGAGTGAGTTTATCTCTATGTTTTACCGGAGTCGCTGGAGGGACAGAGGGCGCACTCCATCCCCCAGCCCTCCCCGTACAGACAGCAGCAGTCGGTGAAGGTGACCTGAGCGCCCAGCAGGGGGCTCTGACACATGAGGTCTGCAGAGACGTGCTGCCAGCACACGGACAGGTTCTCATCTGGAGGAGGGAGAGAGAGAGAGAGAGAGACATGGTCTGTGTCTGGAAGCTCAATGAACGAGTGAAGATACAGGTATGAACAGTAGGTGGCGACACCTGAGAGCAGAACCTGTCCGAGGTTCAGACAGAAGAAGAGGAAGAAGAATAGCAGTTAAATGAAAGGATATAAAGGGAGGAGAGGATGGAGGGATGGAGTCTTACCCACAGTGAGGTGGGAGGAGTTGACACAGTTTCGCTGCGTGTCATCGAGCACCAGGGGCAGCGGACAGCTGCAGTAATATGATCCCACCGTGTTCACACACACTCCTCCAACACAACTCTCCTCCTCACACTCATCGTGATCTGAGACACACAAACACAGTTCAACTTGTTCAACGTGTGTGTGTGTGTGTGTGTGTGTGTGTGTGTGTGTGTGTGTGTGTGTGTGTGTGTGTGTGTGTGTGTGTGTGTGTGTGTGTGTGTGTGTTTTGTTTGTTCGTACCGACACACTCCAGCAACGTGCTGTTGTAAACATATCCACTGGAGCAGTAGCAGTTGTATCCAGGGATGTTGTTGACACACACTCCGTTCTTACACACCTCCGGGTGGAAACGTTTACACTCGTCCACATCTGGAGAACAATGTGCACATCAGGTCAGTGGTTGTTACGGTTACTGCAGCTGTGAGCTGTGTGTGTGTGTGTGTGTGTGTGTGTGTGTGTGTGACCTCTGTAGCTGAAGGCTCCTGGTCCAGTGGTGACATAGCCCCTCCCACTGGGACACAGAGACAGGAAGTCGACTGCACAGAAACAAAAGTGTTAAAGTGACGTGTTGACATCAGAGGAAACAGCTGTGATGTAACCACGGCAACAGAAGAGGTGTTAGTCACTCCCCTTGGCTCTGATTGGTGCCTTACAAAAGCGAGCTTGGATTCTTCGAAGTTGTTACGACCTGTGGGTGGAGCCAGATCTCGTATTCTACTGTCAGATCAAAATGTCCGTTTGAACTAATGTGACTGAATGAAGTCAGATCTTATTAAATCCAGCAGAGCCTCTATCCTCACATGAGATCTGTGACTTTCTCCTGATTCATCCCATAAACAACATAAGAAGCTCCGGTGTCACGCGGCCCAGATCAACTTCCTGTGTGTCTCACCTGTGTTGGCGGGGGGGCAGGGGTGGTACTGGCAGCCCAGCCCCCAGCCCTCGCCCACCGTGCAGCAGCACTCCTGCTGGCTGGTGTTGGTGGCCAGCAGGCTGCAGGTGCCACGCTCCGCCAGGTTGTAGTAGCACTCCCTCAGCTCGCCAGGATGGGCGGCGGGGAGCGGGGGCGGCACAGGGTCCAACCCCACTGCACTGACGTGAGAGGAAGAGGAGGGGGAGAAAGAGGAGGAAGAGGATGAAGAGGAGGAGGGGTAGCTGGGTACGATCTCGGCTGCAGGAGAAGAAAGAAGAAGCAGCATGGTTACAACCTCGAGAGGAAGAACAAACATTTCATGAAATACAACTCGCTCTCAATGTGTGTGTGTGTGTGTGTGTGTGTGTGTGTGTGTGTGTGTGTGTGTGTGTGTGTGTGTGTGTGTGTGTGTGTGTACCTGGTCGTATGGTGCTGACACACTTTCTCGTCGTCACGTCGAACTCTCCGTGGTCACATTCACACATGAAGGATCCCTCCACGTTCTCACAGCGAGCCGAGCCACACACCCCGGCCAGAGACACACACTCGTCTTCATCTGAGGGACGAGGACGGAGGAAGATGAGAAAACGTGTGTCAACAAGAGCAACAACTGTGTGAACGCTGTCATTCATTTCTCTTAATGAGGACGTCCTCCTGTCTCTGTAGGTTGTGGCTGTGATGTGGAACCAACACGTACCGACACAGGATGTTCCGTCTGCGGTGGAGGTGAAGCCCTGGTTGCACACACACAGGTGCGTCCCGATCAGGTTCTGGCAGAAGGCGTGGTCCCCACACGCCGTCTTATTGGCACATTCGTTAATATCTGAGAGACAGTTACACTCAAATAAATCTCTTTGATTTAAACTACTTTCTCTCTAATGTAGCAAATGGAAAAACAACTGTACATAATACATCTGCTCTCTAAATCGGAGCTGACACGTTATATATGATAAACTGCAGGAAATATAGGAAATGTAATATTTATATAACGAGAATAGGAGATTGAACAAGATTTCTCTGGTTTTATTGTGAAAACACTTCAGACCGACCTGATGTTGTTTCACTAAGAGTCCTTCTATCCTTTCACTTCTCTGGAGGACTTTTACTGTGAAACAGGAAATGCTGACCTCAGTGTGAGGACTCACCTACACACCTGCCCTGGTACACCTGGTAGCCCGGCTCACAGGAAGTGAGGCAGAGGTACGAACCAATGGTGTTTTCACAGCGCTGCGAGCCGCAGACCGACCCGCCGGACGTCACACACTCGTCAACATCTGGAAGAAAGACACAAGTCATCTTGTCTTTCCAGAATCCTTTTATAAATAAAGTCCTCCAGTGACCTATGACCTGTGTGTGTGTGTGTGTGTGTGTGTGTGTGTGTGTACCAAGGCAGGTGGTCCCTTCAGGGTTGGTGGTGAAGCCGGTTTGACACCGACAGTAGAAGGAGCCTTCAGTGTTCAGACAGCGGCCATCCGCACACACACCCGACTTCGCACACTCATCCACATCTACAGAGAGAGAGAGGCCGTCACTACACTCAACACACACACACACACACACACTCCCACATACACATATCTACACTTCCTCATGAGCACAAGCCAAAGATGACATCAGCATTACTTCAGCTCAGAACATGAACTGAGCTGTGTGTGTTTTTAATACACAACTCTACTGTTCACTGAGTCTGGACGAGAGGATGAGAGGAAAGCTCACACTGTTTGATGAAGTTCTCCTTATTGTTTTATTTTACTCTGAGATCCATGACGTTGAACTCACCGAGGCAGGACGTCCCGTTGTCGCTCAGCTTGAATCCCTGAGAACACACACATGTGTAGGATCCAGGCGTGTTCACACACTCGCCTCTGGAGAAACAGAAATCCCCCTCCAGACACTCGTTAATGTCTGAGGACACACATGTGAAAACGTAATTAACATATAACTTTGATGGTAAATTATACTTGTGTGAATATTTAATTCTGGTGACAACACAACATCTACTTTGATTTTTAAAGTAGATGTGCTAAGCCACCAGGGGGCGATCAAGGTAATTTGGCTTCACTTAAAGGAGCCGTCATGTCGTCCATCTTTATCTACAGCCTTGTTACTGTGTGTGTGTGTGTGTGTGTGTGTGTGTGTGTGTGTGTGTGTGTGTGTGTGTGTGTGTGTGTGTGTGTGTGTGTGTTACCTTGGCAGGAGCCATCTTCACTGCTGTACCCAGGCTGACAGGACACACAGTGGTACGATCCCACAGTGTTCACACACTGCTGACCCGGACACTGAGAGACCTGCACACACTCGTCCACATCTGCCACACACACACACACACACACACACAAACATATGCACACACGTACACACAGAGACGACATTTCATTTTGACATCAGCCCCTGACGAAGTCAAGGTTTAGACGCTGTTGTTATGTTTTTCAACGTGGAAAGTGTGTGTGTCTGTGTGTGTTTGTACCTGTACACACTCTGTTCACACTGTGGTATCCCTGCTGACAGTCCATACAGCTGTATGATCCCTCCGTGTTCACACACTGTTGACCAGGACAAGACTCACTGTTCTCACATTCGTTTACATCTGCAGAGAGAGAGGGGGGGTGAGGGAGGGCAGTGTGTGTGTGTCCGTGTGTGTGTGTTTGATGTATACCTGTACACTGTCTGTTGGTCAGTGTGTAACCTGGTCGACAGGACACACAGCGGTATGATCCCACCGAGTTCACACACATCTGACCAGGACACTGAGATGGCTCCGCACACTCATCTATGTCTGAACACACACACACACACACACACACACACACACACACACACACACCAGTCGTTATGCTAAGCTAACAGACTGTAGCTGTATGTTCAGTGAACAGTGTTAATGTCTCACTTCTCCTCCACGATACAAACATTCCCTCTTTACCTGTACAGGTGTTGTTCTGGAGCTTGTAACCATGGCGACAGACACAGCGGTAGCTCCCGGGTGTGTTTTCACAGCGAGCGTTGGAGCAGGGAGCCTGACGACACTCGTCGATGTCTGCAGACAACAGACCGGAGAGGTTTGGATTTAACAGCAAGAATCAGTGATCAACGACCTTGTCTTACAATAAAATCTGTTTAAACACTCGGGCTCTGATTGGTCAAAAAATCCCAAAACACAGAAAATGTGTGTGTGTGTGTGTGTGTGTGTGTGTGTTACCTGTGCAGAGTTGGTTGATCAGTCCATATCCAGGCTGACACGACGCACAGCGAAACGAACCCTGACTGTTGATGCACTCCTGACCAGGACACTGCAGAGGGTCGTCACACTCATCCACATCTGAAACACACACACACACACACACACACACACACACACACACTTATTTGCGTTTCTTCTGTTTCATGTAATTGAACATGAACACGGGTCCGATCTTATCAGGCTCTTGGCGCTACAGCCGATCTTTACCTGTGCAGGTGTTGCCTATGAGCCTGTAACCAAGGCGACAGACACACCTGAAGCTGCCTGGCGTGTTGTCACAGCGACCGTTCCTGCAGGGGTTCAGCTGGCACTCGTCCAAGTCTGAGGACCACAGAGAGCGAGCGGCTGGAGTCACTGAGCGTTAACCTCAGGACCAAACAACAACAGGAAGTCGCCATTACCTTGACAACTGGTCTGCTCGCCACTACTCCGGTATCCAGACGGACACACACACCTGTAGCTTCCTATGGTGTTCACACACTCTCCCACCAGACACACTCCTGGAGACTGCACACACTCATTCACATCTACACACACATTTTATTAATAATGTTTCTCTGATGTATCACAGATGAATAGAGAAATGGACAAAGGATATATATCCTTTGTCCATTTCTCTATTTCTCTCTCTCTCACATGATGATTTATGTGTGTGTGTGTGTGTGTGTCACCTTGGCAATACGTGCGCTGAGTGTTGGGTTGGTATCCCTGATCACACACACAAGTGTGTTTCCCACTTGGCTGATCCACACAGAGGCCACGCCCACATACACCCGGCCTGGTCTCACACACACCTCGCACTGCTGCAGACACACACACACACACACACACACACACACACACACACACACACACACACACACACGTCAAAATATCAATATAATGTCAAAGAGCTTTGGGATTATAATTCGTTTTTAAGTATATTTAAGATACCAAATGCGTGTGTGTGTGTGTGTGTGTGTGTGTGTGTATACATCTCTATAATCATAACACACTGATCAAAATTCTTCTATGTGCAAAATCAATAATAGAATAGGGGTCAAGCTGTGGTTTGGGTCAGGATCTCACTCTGGACCCTGGAGAGTCTGGTACTTACTCTGGACTCTGCTGGGTCTGGTTGTCGGGCTGACAGCTGGCCTGTTCTCCAGAGGGGGGAGCTCTTCATGGGGTCTGGACCCACGCTCGGGGTTCTGTGGCTGGGCAGGAGCAGGGAGAGAGTCCCCTCTTGCTTGAGTGTGGTCGGGCCGAGACACAGAGGAGGAACGACCGCCGGCTGAGAGCAGAAACCACAACATTTCATACACAGGTCATGTACACAGCACTGTACTCTCACACAGCTCTTCTCTCGGAGCTTCTGTTACCGTGACTCCCAGTGGACGGGGGCTGTGGTCTTGGATGTGACGGAGCAAACCCAGGTCGGACCTGCTGGGTCCCAGCTCTGCCAGGAGTCTGGGGTTTGTCCCGGGGGGTCGAGGTGCCGGTGCTGCTGGATTGTACAGTCCTGGTGGAGGGAGAGCTGGTGGCCGGGCGGGTCTGAGGCTGAGATGGATGCCGGGGAGTCGGAGGTGGAACGGGTCTGGTCTGAGTGCCGCTGGTACCAGCTGATCCAGAGCTCAGTGAAGTACTGTCTCCACCAGAGGACGAGGGGTTCTGCCTGGAGGCTCCACCACTACTGGATCCAGAATCAGGAGCTGTTGAAGGATGAAAACGTTTCACATGTGTCGATGTAATGAATGTACAGTGTGTCTCAGGATGGTCGACTGTAGCTACCCTGGTTGTCCTGGTTGCTGTGGGTTACCAGTGTGGCCCCTCGGCCCCCCAGCTGCTCGTTGACTCTCTGGTTGAACTGCAGGGCTGAAGCTGAGTAGTGATAACCAGGACCGGCTGGACAGATCTCCTTAAAGGCCACTGAGGAGGAGACAGAGGGACGAGTGAGGAGGCTCAGTCTCAGTTCATGTACAAACAGTTGACATCTGAAAACAAAGTGAATCAATCCAACACTTCCTGCGGTTTTTCACATTAAAAGCCTGCTCATCCCTGCAAGGCGTCAGGGCTTTTAAGGCATCTCAGTTCACACAAGTGTTTTGGCTCCACATCAGTTTTACTCCATGTCCACACCAACACACCTGAAAATACTTATGATGTGACCACTCACACTCACTGTGTGTCGGTGTAAACAGGTTATTTAAATAACATCTGGCCTCCTCCACGTGTAAACAGCTGCATCATGTAAGATACAGAAATGATCTGAACAGCAGCTGTTAGCAAAGACAGCGGGGGCAGTAACACTTGTAATTGACTCTACATGTTGAGTTCTACATTCTTGTTGCATTCTTCTCGGAGCTTCTTCTTGAAATGGTGACGGTCGCCCTGGCGGAGTCCCACAACCAATGGGAACAGGGGAACTGATGATGGCACAACTAGATAAGTTAGAGGATCAGCAAAGGAATTACACTTCCTCCTGAAAGGGACTTAAATGTCAGAAACACATTTCTTCGTCATCTAATCGGAGACATTTAATGTGGAAACCAACCTGAACCAAAGTAGGGACATCTATGGCAGTCGTGACCCCAGGCTTTGCCGACTCGGCTGCAGCAGCAGATCTGTTTGGTGATGTTCCTGAGGATGGGCAAGGAGCAGGAGGACGGACCCTGTCCCGAGCCCAGGACCCGGAAACACTGACCCTTCTCCTCCGATATCACACTCTGGGCTGAAGAGGACACACACAGAGGGACACTGGGTCATACAGGGACATCCCGGAGCTCGGAGACCAAACGGACACGGAGCCGTCAGCAGAGCGCACCATGCAGCGTCAGGCTGTTCTCAGGTCCACTCAAGCAGGACGACCTGGAGTCGAGACACAAATCAAGCTCAGCAAAGCTCAGACGTCACAGAGAAGATGAAGAGTGGGTTGAAAGGTGCTGTTTGCAGGATGAAGCGTTTATATCAGAGACGTTGATGATTCCAGACACAACATACATGTGGTTTGATTAACTGGTTCGTACTGATGCTACTTACAGGATATAAAAGTAAATCTACTTACTTTATTAACTCCGCGAGGGAGGTTGTGTTTTCACCGCAGTCTGTGAACTACAGGATGGATTACCATGACACTCGGTGGAAGGTTATGAGTCAGAGAAGAACTCATTAAATAGAGCTCATCACTTTGGTTCCTGAAAAGCTCTGAAAGAGATTTTAACCATCCGAGGTCGACTCACCACAGACTACAGGTGTGTGAAACAATGTTATATTCTCTTGTAGAAGCCACATCTATATGATATCAACTGTTCAAAGAAGAACACAATGTGTTTCACTACAAATCCTCAGGTGTTGGAGCGAGGTCTCTGGTTGGCAGAGCTCACTGTTACCATGGAAATGTTTAACACAACGTGAGTCTGACCTCACGACTGATCCAGAACACGTTGGTTTTTGTGCAGCACAAAATTGAAGTCGTATATAAATGTTGAGTCATGGAGAAAAACACAGAGGATTTCAGTCTGCAGGCGACACAGACACACACCTGAACACCACACACACACATATACAACACACCCGTCCACACAGACGAGACATGAGTCAGACCCAATAAACCAGCGTCAAGCTTTGATTAATTACAGCGTTGTCATTGGTTACCAGGCGGACCAGCATCCTGCAGCCTCCTCCTCCTCCGTGGATGCCGGTCAGAATAAGCAGATCACCGGTCAGACTTCACAGAAACCATCTGAGCACCGACTTCCACTGACGTTTCTCAGAACAAAACGTCCTGCTGACTTCGACCGGGACAAAGAATCCACTGACGGAACAACATCTGCTGACTTTCACACGAACAAAGACGTCCTTTGGTCGGCGGAGGAACGTGAACTTCTGCTGGGATTTCTCAGAGTTAACGGGACAGTCCACCTCTTTATTCATCAGCGGGTCTGAGAGACGTCAGTGTTCACTGAGCAGGGCGGGTCCAACATCGAGTTACACGATGGAAAATAGTCACTTTTTATTCCAAATTTAAACATTATGATCCTCATGATCCAGCAGGGGGCGCTCACTGTCAGCTCAACCTTCTGAGCCAAATGTCCTATTGACCTGTCAGTAAAGTTAATAAGGTTATGTGGTTTTTCTACAAAAACAGAGGACGCTAGCAAGTAAAGTCGTCCTGAGCGGAACAATCCCGACACCAGAGCATCGGAGAGGAGCAGAGTCGGAACATTGTAGAAGACGAGGTAACGGACAAAGACCAAGCTGTTTGTTGAGTGACGACGATCACAGCAACACGTTCTCAACCTGAACTCATACAGGGACCAACAAATTGTGCGTCATGTCAAATTTGTTCGATCTTGATTTGGGGAAAAAGTGACAGTCCTCATGGAAAATAATGAATATTGTTGTTTCCACCTAATCAGCTGGTTCTTGAACTGTTCAGGATTCTGGATACATGGTGCGGTCCAGCAAACCTCATTGAGGTCGAGGATACATCATTATCGGGGATGTTGTACGAAGCACAGCAAACTGTTGATGGAACCAAACAATGTGTGGATTCTTTTTGTCCAGATCTCAGAAACACTCAGATGGATTCAACAAGTTCTGATCTGGAGTCTGCGTTATTCCTGATTTCATTCTCAAGGTGCAACAGCGAGTGTGTGAGTGTGTGTGTATGCGTGTGTTACTTACAAATGCAGATTCCATGTGTGGCGTCGAGGATGAACCCCACCCTACACACACAGCTATAGCTCCCCCTGGTGTTCACACAGATCCCGTTCTCACACAGCCCAGGCTGGAGGCACTCATTCACATCTACACACACACATTTACACACAATACACATTAAAACACACACACACACACACACACACACACACACACACGAACAACAGCAAAGGGTGTAAGAACATGTAGAACAGTTTCAAATGTTTCCTTGTGGAAAAGTCTGAAATCAAATACTTCGGTTAGTCTACAGTACGACTCTGTGTGATCACAAGCACTTATTATTGAAGCTGGATCATAATTTACTCGATGAACATCGTGTTGACGACCGGACGCCATTTTCACTTTGGCTCCTCTAATGCTCCGTGGCCAAGATGGCGACCATTCCCGGCGAAAGAGCTCGAGACTTCACCTAAGTTTAGAGTGAAACATCCTGGTGCTCAGGGTGCACTGCATGTTACCAACGCAGACAATATAAAGTGTGCGTGTTGAAGTACGAGAACTGAGACACATCCCCGACGTTTGGCTCAAGGGCACTCCCGCATGCTGATGGAGGCAGTCACCGGCTGTCGGTCTGTAACCTCTGACCTACCATCCCTGTGTGTGTGTGTGTGTGTGTGTGTGTTAAACTCACCGACACACTGCGTTCCATTGGATCGCTCAAAACCAGACGGACAGCTGCTGTTGCTTTGACCTGATGATTCATGACGAGGATTAAATTACACAGAAAACATTTAGAATCAAAAGGATTCAACAAAATGAAAAGGAGAGGAGAAAAATGTATTGTGTGTGTGTGTGTGGGGGGGGGGGGGTATGTGTGAGTGAGTGTGTGTGTGGTTTTAAAAGTTTATTCCCTCATTCTTTCTGATTTGACAGACTGACGTGAGGTCAGACGCCAGCAAGTGAGCTCACAACTTGTGTCTCTACACATGGGCAGATGTGTGTGTGTGTGTGTTAAAGGCCTTTAGTCCTACTGAGCTGCATTCCTTAACTGTTAGTCAGCTTTCTACACAAACATGAAGGCACCATTACTGAGTGTGTGTGTGTGTGTGTGTGTGTGTGTGTGTGTGTGTGTGTGTGTGTGTGTGTGTGTGTGTGTGTGTGTGATACTGTCAGATAGTTATATAAGCAGCCTCTAGTGGAGGATTTCCAAAATATTTCAGTCATAAAGTTTCAGATTTTCACAGAGAGAAGAAAACAGTGTGTGTGTGTGAGTGTGTGTGAGTGTGTGAGTGTGTGTGTATGTCTGTGTGTTGGCTGTACTTATTTTTGGTAAAATCTGTATAATGGAGGTATTTTTGGAGAAGAACTCTGATGCTGCTCAGAGAGACGTGTAGCTTAATGTCACACACACACACACACACACACACACACACACACACACACACACACACACACACACACACCAGAGTGTATATCCCTCTGAACCACAGTCCGTGACTGTAAATAAAGATGGACACCTCCCTCCACTGGAGTGGAGCTGTGGTATAAAAACCAAACTGATCAGAAACACTTGAACAAACATCAGTGAGATAAGAACGACCTGAAATGACAGAAACATCTTTGAGAAACATTTATTTAACGTCTACTTGGATGTTTTGGTCCATGTCCCATCTGCTAACATGGAGGAGGAGGGTTTATGACCTGTACTGCAGCCACCCACCAGGAGGAATTCCAGATGTTCTGCTTCACTTTCATGTTGACTATATTTATACAGTCTGTGGTCAAGGTGTTAGTGTGTGTGTGTACCTGTATCAGGACAGAGGACACAGTCGGTGATGCCCCACCCCTTCCCGATCCCTCGGCAGCACATGTCCCTGTTCCTCAGTCCAGGCAAAGGAGAGCTGCACTACACACACACACACACACACACACACACACACACACACACACACACACACACACACACACACACACACACACACACACACACACACACACACACACACACACACACACTCTTCATGTCCATGTACTCGTGTTTTATATTAAGAACAGGTCAGAGGAAAGTAGATTTAGTTTCAGATGGATCAGCTGACGACAGGTGCAGGTGAGGTTTGGACAAGAGAAATAAAAACGTCTGAGGTCAAAGGTCGAGCTGAGGACCCGCAGAGTGTAAAAGCAGTTCAAATGAGTTCCTGGTGACTCCGCCCCGCCCTCACCTGTCCGTCCTTCACCTCTCTGAAGCAGTATCTGAAGCCGGAGTGTTCGGTGTATGTGCCGTCGCCTCTCACCGTCTGAGCCTGAACGCCCACACCGGGAGGAGCCGGAGCCCCTGCCGACCCCGAGGAGGGCGAGGAGAGCGTCCGCAGGGTGGGACTGAACCCAGACACCTGATGTGAAGAGACAAACACTTTATTCATGTAAAACAAAAACAAAACATCATCAAAAACATTTCATTCATGATAACTCAATAAATAATCATTATTGACCAATTTTTGATTATTGCCTTTTACAGAAAGTGATTCTTTATAATTTTCCGTCTGGAGTCGTATCCTTCAGAGGCTGCATCTGAAGACTGTTGCATCACACTGTTCCTCACCTTCAGCACCTGGTGGATCTTCACACTGGCCTCAGGGGGGTGCTGCACTCGGACCTTCACCATGGACAGAGCCGGGGCTGCACACACACACACACACACACACACACACACACACAAATAATACACAGACAACATGTAAGCCACTGTTCCAGGTGATCTCTCACATAAAAGGTCTCAACCTTAACATGTAAATTGCTTTGGGATCTTGTAGGTTGTGATGTGATTGGATTGAATCTGTCTCTACCTCCCGCCCTCGCTGCTTCCTGGTTCTGTCCCAGCGGCACAAGGTACTCCGACTGGGTCAGCTCCTGATTGGCTGTGGCGGCGGAGAGGAGCGCAGGCTTGACGATCTCATTGGTGGAGGACGGCGAGGCTGCAGCAGCCGCGGCGGCGGAGACGGAGGCGACAGGGATCTGGCAGAACTTTCCGACGAAGTTCGAGGGGCAGAGGCAGCGGTCCTTCTGAAGACAGATGCCGCCGTTCTTACAGAGCAGAGGACAGAGGACTGCAGGAGACAAGACAGAAACACATTTAGATTTAGAAGTTACAGGCTCCACACACACACACACACACACACACACACACACACACACACACACACACACACACACACACACACACACACACACACACACACACACACACACACAGGCCAGCACTAACACACATCCATCATGTTTACAGTCGCTCTGCAAACACTGGGTCTTGTGTGAGTCCAGGTGACGTGTGGATGAAAAACAAAGCTGCCGCCCTGTTGGGATGGAGGTGAAAGTGGACCGGGGCGCCAACAGAACCAGCCAGCCACTTCCTGCTTCCTGTTAGAGCTTGTTCCACAGGAAGTCAGTGTATTGTTACCCAGATTTCAGCTAATGAGCCGATTCCACGTCTCTGCAACAGGAAGGAAACCTGCAGCTTTAAAACCAGGTTCTTCTCAACTCTCTCTGTTGTTAACACTATACACACATGCTGCGATTATTATTCACCGTGTGGTGTGTAGCGCTGATGTGTGTCTATTGGAAGTGTTGCGGAAGTGCAGTGTTTCAGACTTGGCTTTTAGGAGTCAGGCTTTAACAGTGCACAGCCTCATAAACTGAGATAAACTGTGAATGTGTCAGTAGCTGTGAGAGCTGTTGTTTTAGATCTGATCTTTATTCAGAGTCGTTCTGGACGTGTTTGATATCGACGGAAGATAAAAACAACAACATGTCGCCTCTTCCTCCAGAAATGAAGCCAAAACATCTCAGATAGGAACGCTGCCATCTTAAGGTGATGTCATGATTTGGAGTCAGAGTCTGTGTGGTCGTGGAGTAGGTCCCGCCCTCACACCCACTCCACACATCATAAGTCCATCCTAGCTGTCAATCATGACTTTAATTCATGTTTTTAGATTTTAGCCAACAAATCTTCTGCTATCTAAAAAATTATGTCAAGAGTTTACATTAAATGAGACTAAGATTTTTTTCTCAGAACTTAATCTAAAGAGAGAGAGAAACTGGTAATCACAGCTACAGTTTCTTTATAAATTAAGATTTTACATCATACATTTTACATTATAGATCAATTTATAATAAACCTTCAAGTTTTTTCTCATGTAAACAAAACTTTTCAGTGATCCAGTTTCTCACATGTGACGATTTGCTGCTTTTCTTTAAATGATTTTAGTCATTTTAATGAGGATGTTTCTGAACGGTGAGTTACACCGTCCTCATGTCGGCCAATGTAGGAGTAACGTCCCGAGTAACGTAGACTTTACTCCGTACTGAGCACAGCGACACGTCACGTGAGAATAAATAAAGCGCAATCGCTGGTTTCGAACAGTAACGTTCTTAGCTCAGCAACAAGTCTGCTTGGTGTCGCGCTCGGGTGGTGGTGGTGGTGGAGGTGGGGAGCAGGGGTGGTGGGTTCGGAGGCTGGACTGGTACCGGCTGGGTGGGGCTGAGAGAAGAGTGCGATCCTGTATGACATCATTCGGGGAGGAAGTACGAAACAAGATGTTTCAATTAGAGTGAAAAAGTCCGGAGTGACTGTTGTCATACTTTGAGGCCCCCTACTGGCCCCTTCAAGTCATTACAGATAGTAAACGCCATTCAATGATCTTTTGACCCCATGATGTCATCACCTTCTCCTCTGCAGTGTGTGTGTGTGTGTGTGTGTGTGTGTTAATGATAAATCAAAGCCATATTTCATCGCTGCTCCTCCCTCTGATTCTTCTCTTTCTATCTCTTTACTCAACTTTCAGTACGTTATATTATTTTCCAGATATCCAGAGAATCTGTATTAATGTGGAGCTCATGTATGAGCGGGACCTCGATACCACGGCTCTCACTGCTAATTACATCATCACCACAAGATGGCAGTGTTTGTATCTGAAATATTTCAGCTTCATTTCTGAACAGTGGGAGGAAGTGGAGACACAACGTCCATCTTTATTCACAGTGTGAGAATAATCACACCCTCTAAACATCTGACAGGCGATAATTAAACACCAAGATTTGACTCCTGTGAGAAATCAAACGTGATTTATAGTTTTTAGTTATTTTCCAGTTCAGTTTAAAAGAAGACTTTCACAGTGTCGGCCATGTGTTAGAAAGACGTTGAGCCAGATCTTCTCTCATGTGACTCACTGAAGTGAGCCCAGCTGAGACTGAAACCAGGTGTGGAACCAGCTCCAGTGTTGGTCCCAGTCACCTGAGTAGAAACAGCATCAGTCTGAAAACAGGGTGGAAGGAGGGGGAGGTAAAGACCATCTGAAGATAAAGAATCTTTCAGTTTGAGCCATTTTGAATTCTCTGACTTCAGACCTGCTGCCAGCAGCTGACCTGGAGTCAGTTCACACTGCACAACTATTCACTGGCTTCGCTTCAGAGTCTGAACTCTGCCAACCATCAAAGAGCTGCAGGTCACATGACACAGCTGGAGCCGCCTCACACGCAACACATGTAACCTCATATGTTGGGATCAGATATTCGTTTTCAGACAGGACGGCCGAACGAGGCAGCGCCAGTTTAACGTATGTTGGTGTTCGACTGGATTTATACGGTGACGTGAAGGAGCTATGACGCACCACAGCTCTCCACAGCTCCGTGTGGACTCTCTGTCCTCTTAGTGTCACACAAATGAAGCAGCTCGGCATCACCGCGCTCTGGTTGTCTCTCTGTGACGTTACTTAGCAGCAGCGTCACCGTGACGCCACCATTGGTTTGTGAGCTGCTGGTTTGAAACCAGAAGTAACCATATTTGGAGAAGCAGGGGGGTGGAGCCTGACTGAGAGTTTGAGGACACTGCACGCCCACCTGCACCCATTGGACGGTACTAGCTGTCAATCACACTGATTGATTTTGTAAAAACTTTAATTGAGAGTCACATCACTTTACTCTTACAATTTCTGGACCTGGAGTCTATGGTGAGAACAGGAGCAAGTGAGCATCTTGCAGTGCACCATGGGTAATGCAGTTTATACAGAGCCAGAATGACACAGAGAACATGGAGGAGAGAAAAGAGAAGCTTGTGCAGTGGGTTCAGACCCACTTCAGTTTCTCTGGATCAGGTGAGTCCGAACACTGAGCTGGAAACAGCAGAAGAAGAGTAAAGGTCAGAGGTCAAAGTTGAACTTACAGACTCTGAAGCCTGGACCATGGGAGCCGTCTCTCCTTCCTCCGTCTCCTCCTCTTCCTCCCTCAGTGTTGCTGCTGTACAGCGTGGTCACGTTGCCTCTCTCGCAGTAGTTGACACATCGGTCCTGGTTGCAGCGCACTTTGCAGATCGTCGGCGTGAACATCACCTGGATCCTCTCCACCCCTCCTCCTCCCCCTCCTCCTGCTGTGACGGTCTGTCCATCAGCTGGCGGAGGAGACACAACGAAGAAGAAGACGATGACGGACAGAAAGCAGCAGAGCGAAGGCTGCAGCATGTCGACTGTTGCACTCAGAGTTTCTCAGTGTGTTGCATCGTCTCAAACTCCAAAACCTCTCCCCTCTCACTTTACTCTGACTCTACCTAGCTCGTCCCCCCCACCACCTCTCTCTCTCTCTCTCTCTCTCTCTCTGATTTGGGGGTCGACTTAAAACGAGTGTCGCAGGAAAAAAAGGAGGGAGGGAAGGAAGAAGAAGAAGTAAACGACCACACGTTCCCCCCCACTCCCTAAACACTCCTGAGTGTGAGCGAGCGAGCAACAGTGCCTGAGCAAGGAGAGAGAGGGAGGTAGAGAGATAATTGAAAGCAGTGTGCAGGACTGGGCTTAGCTCCAAACTAAATGTTTAACAGGGATCTGGTCCATCAGTCCACACACACAGAGAGAGAGGGGGGGGGGGGAGACAGAGAGAGGGAGAGAGAGAGAGCGAGGGGGGGGAGGGGGGAGGGGGAGAGACAGAGCGAGAGAGAGAGACAGAGATGGATAGATGAGAGGGGGGGTGGGGGAAGAGAGACAGAGAGAGAGAGAGAGAGAGAGAGGAGAGAGAGACAGAGCGGGAGATCGGAGGAGAGAGAGAGAGAGGAGACGCAAGGAGGATGTGAGAGAGGAGAGAGATGAGAGGGGAGGGGGAGAGGGGAGCGGGGAGAGACAGGAGGAGGGAGAGAGAGAGGAGAGAGGAGAGAGAACAGAGAGGGAGAGAGAGATGAGAGAGAGACGAGAGGAGAGAGAGAGAGAGACGACATGAGAGGGGAGAGGAGGGGGGGGGGAGGGGGGAGAGAGAGAGAGGGGGAGAGACAGAGAGAAAGAGTATTAATACACAAATCTCTCTCTCTCTCTCTCTCTCTCTCTCTGTCTCTCTCTCTGTCTCTCCCTCCTCTTCTCCTCTTTTCTGTTATTGGCCTTTCTCTGGTACGAACAGAGACGATCCATCTCACAGTTTCATAACCGGCTCCAGGATGTTGGAGGATGTCAGGCTGATGATGCAACACTGCTCTGGTTTTCAGGAGGACGGACTCCCTAAATGTGTTGAAGTTGAAAGTGTCGACAGAGGAGAGCACGACACGCTTTGATTCTTCATGTATGTTGTGTTAACGTGTACCATGTTGCATGCACTGAACACAAACACAGATCCTCTGGTCGTAAAAGTTACTCACACAAACGTCCTCAGTGTCACAAAGAGAGAGAGGCTGCGTTAGTTTGTGTAAATCAACTGTGAAAACTAGAGAAAAGAAAAGTTAAGGCAGCTGCAGATGGAAAATGTAAAACACTACTGCTGTAGTACTAACTCATGTAAAACACTACTGCTGTAGTACTAACTCATGTAAAACACTACTGCTGTAGTACTAACTCATGTAAAACACTACTGCTGTAGTACTAACTCATGTAAAACACTACTGCTGTAGTACTAACTCATGTAAAACACTACTGCTGTAGTACTAACTCATGTACATTTTGGAAAATGGAGTTTGGTGAATATTCCATGAGCACTTCTGGAGCGATCCCTGAATCACAGAATCACAGAATCACAGAATCACAGGACAAAGATTCTCTGTGACTTTCTGCAGAGTTTTGTTCTGATCCTGATGAACAGAAAATCCTCGGAGGGTTTGACAACTGCAGTGAATGAAGTGAACGAGCTCCTCAAAGTGAAGAGACATGACGATAACACACCAGAGACACACAGAGGCTGAACGTCTCACAGGGGCCCCGCACCCTCAGGGGCCCCGGCAGAGCTGAGGGCCCGGGTGCTCTGCTGGGATAGAGACCCGTTGTTTCTGCAGCTATGAGCTCATGTCCTCTCACACACACACACACACACACTGAGCCAGTGAAGCAGAACAACAATAAACATGAGCACTGGAACAAAGTGTTAACACTATGAGCACAGCACTACAACAACATGATGATGTAATGATGATTGATTCAACATGTCGCACGTCACACACAGCTCAGTGTGACCATGTTTCCATCAGTCGGGTTCCAGAGGTAAAAAGTGTCCACAGACGATATGACTGCTCCTAAAAGTGAAGCCAAATCACCTGAATCGCCCCCTGGTGTCTGGCTGCAGTATAGGTCATAAACCCCACCTCCTTCATGTTAGCAGATGGAGACATGGACCAAATAAAAAAATCATGGTGTTTCAGGTTTTTTCTGGCTACAGCAACAAAGATTCTATTCATCCCTCAATCTGAAGTCAGACTCACGCTTCTGCGTTGAAGCTACGCTGTAGTTACGCACGCAGCCTACGCACGGGGCGAGCATTCATGGTTGTGCAGAGGTGTGAGTGAGTCGTACTGTAATTACACCTCCGAAACACTAGTGGCAGTAGAGTTTCGATGCTGGTGTTGAGTGTCTTCCGGTTTCTGGTCGACTCATTTACAAACTCGGGCGTCTGTTAACAACGTGGAGCGTGTTGCTAAGTGGATCATGTTGGAGCTCATAGGTGTTGAAGAGCAGTTTTTCTTAAAGAGCTGCAGCGAAGAAAAGAAAGACGTCGTCCATGTTCGTTCCTTCAACTCAATTTAAAAATGGCGGCGATTCTGAAGGAAATGCGACGCTACCAAGCGGACCAATCACAGCTCTTGAGGTCTGCGTTGCCTCGACACTAAAGACATCAGCTTTACTGTTCTCCAGTCAGTTCTCTACATAACTGACAATCACAGGAACTGTTTACTGTTCCAATCACAGTGATTGTGGCTCAACTATGAGTCTGTATTAACAGTCACCTTATCTGCACCACACACACACACACACACACGCACGCACGCACACACACACACACACACACACACACACACACACACACACACACACACACACACACACACACACACACACACACACACACATACACACACACACACACACACACTAAAAACCAGGCATTCCAGCTCCATTAAATCACACTCACAATCCTGTAAAAAACCCGTCCGACAGTCCTGAGCTGTGTGTACAGTTCTTATAGAACATGGTGACCCGTGTGTTGTGGTATGTGTGTTAAATAAACTGTCAGATTGTGTTAACATGTCCAAACCTGATTAGAGCGTCTGCTCTGGTGTCTGTGACCCACCACAGCCAGATACACACATTGCACACAACGAATACACACATTTCTACTTTGTGTGTTACAGCCCGACAGATGTGGATGTTTGGAGCCGATGCAGATGCCAAAATAATTAGATAAATGATGAATAAAGTCACTGATTATAAATGATCTTATTCTCTAACTGACCTGCAGGTGCAGAGATGTGGACGGTGTACTGGCCCTTCTGAGTGTGGAAACTCTTCACACTGGTTTTCACTGATGAGGAGGAGGAGGAGGAGGAGGAGGAGGATGAAGATGATGAGGACGGGCTCGAAGAGGAGGTCATGATGTTAAGTCTCTTCCTCTCCTTCTCAATGTGCTTCATCAGCAGGGTGGCCATCTTGTCTCCTCTTCCTCTCCTGAACAGAGTCTTCCTCAGCAGCACGGCCTGGGCCTCCCTCAGACTGTCACACACACACACAGATATACATGTGTCACAACACCACTCACTGCAGTCTGACAAACAACAGGAAAGTACTTGATACATGTTTGTTTCAGTCGTGGTGAAACGACAGAGCAGCGTCGCTTTGTGAACTGAGGGACGGACCCAGTGTTTGCTCAGCTCCGCCCCTCAGCTCTTATCATGCTGCCACTCAGACACTTCACTTCGACCACAGCCCCCGTCTTCCCACAGTCTGTCCTGACCCTGGCTCTGACCTCTGACCTCCACAACCTCTGACCCCTGACTCTGGGATTACGTTGATTGTTAACTTGGAGGAGACTCGCAGGGATCTGCTTTTTCCTACTGACGAACTGTCCAAATGTCCTCTTCGAGGGGAAGAGGAGACACAGACGTCCAGTGTCTAGTGATGGACATGTTGACCTTTGACCTTTTCAGATGAAGATCTCTCACGCTGATCTGGAGAAAGTCAAACTTACTTGAATCGACGGACCGTGACTTTGCTTTGTAAAGTTTCACAGTGTTTGACGTCTGGAACGCGACGCAGCTGCTCAGCCTGTAAACAAACTTCTGTTCCTGCTCTGGTCACTAGATGGCGGTAAGGTTCATCTGATTTTACTGATCTGCAGCGCCCCCTGGGATCAGGACCACCACTTATGTTCCTTAAAGTTTTAATCTTGAGACTTAACATCATGTGGCTGAGGGGGTAGAGTGGTCGTCCTCCAACAAGAAGGTCAGCGGCTTGAATTCCAGCCTATGCTGAAGTGTCCTTGGGCAAGATGCTTGTTATCCCAAATATGTATTTGTAATTATTAAAATATGAATTTAAAGTGTTTTCATTGTGCAACCTGCAGAGAAGAGAGAGAGAGGGAGAGAGAGGGAGGGGGAGGGAGAGAGAGAGAGAGACAGAGAGAGAGAGAGAGAGACAGAGAGAGAGAGACAGAGAGAGAG
>CM048047.1:25054437-25096937 GCA_026259375.1 Verasper variegatus
AATCTAATATAAACTTTCTGAATAATTTTTTTTAAATACAAGCTTTAACTTGTATTGTAAAGGAAATCTTTAAATTCCGAGTATAACCGAGAGGAAAGTGACTTGGGGTATAAATTTGCGACGCTACACTGAGGAAGGTGGTGTAAATATATATATGTAATATAATCATAATAAGAATAGTTTTTATTTCTAATCATTCACTTTGTGTGGAATTACCCACTGAGCTACTGATCCAGGTTTAAAACAGAAGCCACCGTTCAGTGTTTCAGATTCAGGCTCGAGTTCTTTTTACACTTGGTTTTTCACAAACTTCAGATTTAATATGAAACCGATGTGAGTCTGGAAACAGTCGACACGGATTCACGTTTGTTAAAGAGTCACAGAAAAAAGGAAAAGAAGAAAGAGGAGGATGAGAGAGAAGAGAAGAAGAAGGTGTTTGAAAATGTGTGAACACGGCCTCGGTGCAGAGGATTTAATCATTACTCACAGTGAAGTGGTCGTATTGTAACTGCAGAGGAGGCCCCACACACACACACACACACACACACACACACACACACACACACACACACACACACACACACACACACACACACACACACACTGTATTGAACCTGTATACACACAGACAGTCTGGTCTGGTCTTAGACTCTGAGCCTGTTTCCAATTTCGATCCCTTGACTGTACACTGAGCTGCATTCACCCTCCAATATTTTATTATAGTGTGAAGTTTATTCACTGAATAAAACCTCAACCATTCACCGCACTGAACACAACACCTTGAAACTCCCTGTCTCCTCTGCAGGGAAACACCAGTGTGAGTTCAGGTTAGAGTTGATCGCTCCTGTGTTTATGTGGCTGAGGCTGAATTACCTCCTCTTCTTCTTCTTCTTCTTCTTCTCAGTTTTCTGTTTTATGTTGAGGCAGGAGATGAGACGCGGAGGTGGACAAACCCCTCAGTGTTCTCGGGAAGAGAAAAGGAGAATATTTGATTTGAAGTTGTGGTTGAGGTCGTCGAAGCGTTGGTGGGCGAACACAGACGACATATTGTCACCGCAGCAGACGGCACAAGAGAGAGACTGTGAAGTGAGGTGATGGTGCTGCCCTTAAAGGACCAGACCGTTCTATCATGATTTAATCAATAAAAAAAGACGTAGACTCTGGGTCTAGAAGGTGAAGCCACGGAGGAAGTGTCTGAAACCTGTGTTCTCTCTAATAACCAGCAGGGGGCGACTCCTCTGGTAGTTTCTATAGAAAGTGACTTCTCTCTTTATAACGTCAGTAACATTCAGAGTTTATGTCTCAGTC
This sequence comes from Verasper variegatus, assembly GCA_026259375.1. Taxonomy (NCBI): domain Eukaryota; kingdom Metazoa; phylum Chordata; class Actinopteri; order Pleuronectiformes; family Pleuronectidae; genus Verasper; species Verasper variegatus. Next base: position 25,055,746 of record CM048047.1, read on the forward strand.
TCTAGTTTCAAGTCTTCTTCAAACAGCTGATGTTCATTTAGTGAATTATGATCATTTAGAGTCAAACAGACCATAAAGCACCAGGTGTAGTGGGGGGGGGGGGGGGGGGGTACCACAGTGTGATTGCCAGCTCGTACCGTCCAATGGGTGCATGTGGAAGGTGTAGGTGGGTGTGCTTGTGTAACAGAGAGAGAGAGAGAGAGAGAGTTTAGAGGAACTCTTTCCCCTTTTCACACATTCAAACATGCCTGTTTTTAACCTCTTTAAAGCTGTTTACACACACACACACACACACACACACACACACACACACACACACACACACACACACACACACACACACAGTTTATGAGGCCAGTCAGTTCACAGGGTTTAGAATTAGATGCAAAGATCTGGATATGGTGTGTGTGTGTGTGTGTGTGTGTGTGTGTGTGTGTGTGTGTGTGTGTGTGTGTGTGTGTGTGTTGACTTTGCATCCATCACTTGACCGTCAGTCAGACTTGCACTTGAGGCCGAACGAACACACACACACACACACACACACAGAATTTCACACATTCCTGAGGTGTCTGCAGTCTAACACACCTGCCAGATGCTGATTGGTTGGATGTTTTATGGCTCAGTCTGCGGGTAGAGAACAGACGGAGACGTCCCACCAATCAGATTGTGTTACGCTGAGTGCGGTTAAACATGTCGGCCGCGTTGATGAACAGTGACAACCAGTCCAAACCGAGCCTGAATTAAAAAGTACTTTCAGCTGCAGACTGAGTCTGAAGTCACGGCCACGCCCTCCAGCGCTCACTCAACGCTCTCACACGGTGGCCATGTTTCCCTGACGTCACGCTCAGGGCCGGACGCTCAAACACAACACGATAAAGTCGTCCTGCTGTGATTGAGGTTCATAAGTCAAACAAACACAAGAACAGAAACTAAAGGACGTGTCAGCGCTGCAGAGAAGCTCCGTTAGTCTCGCCAGTATAAAATGTGGTGCATTGCATCGTGGGGTTTTTTGAGGACATTATATCGTAAATAAGTTCACACTCAGAATTCAGACACAGTCGATCGTTTTGAGTTTCCTAAGCAACAACAGCTTTCACCTACATTAGCAACTCACATGTCACAATTTTGAGCTCTGTGATTGGTTGTGTTTTATGTCCCATCTGCTAACATGGAGGAGGAGGGTTCATGATCTATACTGCAGCCAGACACCAGGGGGAGATAGAGATGCTTTGGCTTTAGATTTGGGAGCTGCCCTGTCCTCCATCTTTATTTATAATATATTTATATATATTAAAATAAACAGTTTTTTGGTTTTCATTTTATGAACTTTCATAAAATAATCCAGACCTGTGTTATATCTGCAGTTTTGTTCTCACATTCAATTTTCAAACCTGCAGAAATCGGTAGTTTTAATCAAAGTAACGCTGCATTTCATTTGGTGGCCTGTTGGTGGCGTCATATCCTCTTTGTGTCAGTGTTTGTCAGAAGAGACTTTTTAGCTCTTGGTGGTTTTTACTTTAAAGGTGAAGCAGATTGAGGATTTGAGTCGTCGACGACTGGATCTGAAGTTTTCACAGAAACAAGCTGAGCAAACATTAGCGTCAGAATGTAGATAGAGATATACTGATACATTATATATATTACATAATAATAAAATGTATCATATTGTCTTCAAGAATTAATGAAACCTTAAACAAAACTTTTCAGCTGGATCGAATTTTCACAGTGAAACTTCTGTCCATCACTGACAATATGACATATATACATTTTCTGAATTATTATGTTGAAATGTAAATGAGTCACTTTTCAATTGATATCTGATCATTTAGGGACATTTACAAACAGAAACTGTTCAAGGTTTTTTACAGGAAATCTGTGGAAAAGATGCAAGAACAAGCTCCTCAGTAAAAACCGTCCGAATATAAATGATCCTGTTTAATTTCAATCTACAACCAAAGTGAAGGAGAAATAACAACACGAGGCTTTTAGATGGTTGCACGTTCATAAAAGTATAAAAACACTGCAGAGTTTCTCTCACCCGCTCAGAGCTGCTCTCCTGCGGGCTCCTGCTCCGACCTGCTCCCCGGCTCCTCTCACCGCCGCCGGCTTGTGGACGTCCAGCCGCGGAGGGGACACTCCGCTGGGCCGGAGCTCGGTCCGGAGCTCGGTCCGGAGCTCGGTCCGGAGCCGCAGGGTTTCCTCCTGAGCGGCGCAGAGCAGAGTGAAGATCCAGCTCGTCCACAGGAGACAGGTCCACATGTCTGAGTCCTGATGGGAACTTTTAATGACTTTAATCAGTTTGTTTTTACACGTGAGAGTAAAACCCTGCAGAATGCATTGTGTGCGCGTGCACAGTGAGGGTGCGTGAGACTGTCAGGTTTATATAGAGTCTGTGGGAGGAGCCAGGTTTCCATCAAACTGACCACTGACAGGGTCCTGCCTCTGTATTTATACCAACATCAGCCAATAAGAGCACAGCACCTGAACAGCCAACAAGAGACCAGAGGCGACGACAGGAAGGATGGGAGGATGTAGGATGGAAGGATAGAAGGATGGAAGGATGAAGGATGTAGGATGGAAGGATGAAGGATCAAGGATCAAGGATCAAGGATGGGAGGATGAAAGATGCGAGGATGTAGGATGGGAGGATGAAGGATGAAGGATGAAGGATGAAGGATGAAGGATGGGAGGATGAAGGATGAAGGATGAAGGATGAAGGATGAAGGATGAAGGATGGGAGGATGAAGGATGGGAGGATGAAGGATCAAGGATCAAGGATCAAGGATTAAGGATCAAGGATCAAGGATGGGAGGATGTAGGATGTAGGATGTAGGATGTAGGATAGGAGGATGAAGGATGGGAGGATGAAGGATGGGAGGATGAAGGATGAAGGATGGGAGGATGTAGGATGGGGGGATGTAGGATGGAAGGATGAAGGATCAAGGATCAAGGATCAAGGATCAAGGATGGGAGGATGAAGGATGTAGGATGGAAGGATGAAGGATCAAGGATCAAGGATCAAGGATGGGAGGATGAAAGATGCGAGGATGTAGGATGAAGGATGGGAGGATGAAGGATGGGAGGATGAAGGATGGGAGGATGAAGGATGGGAGGATGAAGGATGGGAGGATGAAGGATGGGAGGATGTAGGATGGGGGGATGAAGGATGAAGGATGGGAGGATGAAGGATGGGAGGATGAAGGATGAAGGATGGGAGGATGAAGGATGGGGGGATGAAGGATGGGGGGATGTAGGATGGGAGGATGAAGGATGGGAGGATGAAGGATGGGGGGATGAAGGATGGGGGGATGAAGGATGAAGGATGGGAGGATGAAGGATGGGGGGATGAAGGATGGGAGGATGAAGGATGGGGGGATGAAGGATGGGGGGATGAAGGATGGGGGGATGAAGGACTTTATGGTCCAGTCCTGCAGCTTCTGTAACTTTACACTCAACTCTCTAAAATAAAACTTTCTCAAAGTTACAACTTCATTAAGTTACTTTCGTGTAGCCGAGGCTTTTGTTTTGAAAGCAGTAACCGGAAATAAGTGTGTGGAAGATGTCGCTAGCCTGACGCTAGCCTGACGCTGTTGTTGCTAACGTGTGAGCAGGTGAACTAGTTTAATTCATTTCATTATTTTACTAACGTGGAGTTAACCCTGGTTAACCCAGTAACCAACCCGGCTGGGAGAGCTGACACACGGACACCGAGTAGTTAGCCTGTTAGCTCCCGAGCTAATAGCATGGACCTGTTCGACGACCTGCCAGAGCCCACACAGCCCGGAGGTGAGTGACCCAACCGCGGCCCCGAGCTCCCCACAGAGCCGGGCAATGATCCAGCTGCTGCTTGTTTCCTCTGGAAGACTGTGGCGCTGCCTGTTCCTACAATCATATTCATATCATATTCATAATTATGATTATTATTGTTATTATTAATTCACATCTTACCTGATGAAGTAACTAAATACATTTACTCAGTTACTGGATTTCAGGGCAGTTTTCAAATGACTTTAACTTGAGTATTTTCTACTTCACGTCACTTGTTCTGAATCTTCCTCAGGTCCAGTTACTGCAGCACGACCACGGGCCAGCACCGAAGAAGAAGAGGATGAGAAAGAGGAGGAGGAGGAGAGAAGAGTAAAACGAAAACGAGAAGATGCCGAGAGTGAAGCTGATCAAAAAGAGGAACAAGGGGCGATCAAGAAAGTTTGTAAAGAAGGTTTTCAGCTGTTCCACCGCAATGTTTGTTTGCTTCTTTTATTTGATCACAGCTCTGAGTGGATGGAAACATGACACGTAGAGGAGAGGACTTACACTGTGTGTGTGTGTGTGTGTGTGTGTGTGTGTGTGTGTGTGTGTGTGTGTGTGTGTGTTGTCATCGTGCAGGCCTCCCTGTATTGAAAGGCTATGTGGCGGCGAGGCGTGGTGAACGGGACGAGATGCAGGACGCTCATGTTCTGCTGCCGGACATGAGCAGCTGTCTGTCTCTGCCTGGACAATCGTAAGATCAACTAACTCACTCACTCACTAACTATCAACTGTCAAACAGTTTGACATTTAAAGACGAGAAGGTTCCAGGAACCAGAGGAAAATATATCAGAAAATAATGTCCACACTTTTCATACATGAACTCCAGAAATTGTGTCCAGACATTTCTGTTGAAGTAAAATGTCTGTAAAATGTCAGTGAGCGAGTGGACGTGTTGACGAGGTTTCTAACACGTGACGGACGTGGAACTTGAACAACACAAATATCTCAGGATGAAGAAGAGGAGCCGTACATGTAGAAGATGAAGACGTCAACTTGGAGAGACGAGGAGGTTCCAGAGCTTTTGGTGATGAGGGCCGACAGAGGATAGATGGATCTCATGTGCACGAACTGACCTGCAGAAGTGTGCAGATTGTTGAGTGTTGTTTCTCTGACGTGTCTCGCGTCCCACAGGTCTCGTGTTTCGTACTTTGCTGTGTTCGATGGTCACCGCGGGGCTCGAGCTTCTCGATTCGCTGCAGAGCATCTCCATCACAATCTGGCCAACAAGTTCCCGAGCGGTGAGTTAAGAGGTAGAGGAGCTTCACTGAGCCTGGGTGTTGTTATGCTAGTTTACTAATTTTTTCATTACCTTGCGATTGGGATGGAGAGGAATTTATTTTCCTGTGGAAGAATGAGCCACGTTTTCTCCCGATCGGTTGAAATCTGTCATTTCTTTCAGCAGACTCTGAAAATGTGGATAAGCTGATAAAGAAATGTCTCCTGGACACTTTCAGACAGACGGACGACGACTTCCTAAAGAAAGCCTCCAGCCAGTAAGACGGAGTCACAGAGAGAAGAAAGAGCAGCAGCAGCTGTTTGTTCTGTCACGAGTTAATGTCCAAGAATCCATTTAGAAACATACACTCCTGATATCGGATGATTTCTGATGATATGTAGAATATTTATGGGCTGAAATAAAGCAGCCAAAGACATAAAAAGCTCTGATGTAACGGTGAAACTTCCTGCTTCACTCTTGTGATTCTATGTTGTGAACAGGAAGCCGGCGTGGAAGGACGGCTCCACAGCCACATGTGTGCTGGTGGTGGATGATATGGTGTATGTGGCCAATCTCGGAGACAGCAGGGTGAATGTTTCTAAATCACCATGTGAAACCTATGAAATGTCCCTGTTGTACTGTGACTGTACATCTGCCTCTGAAGGACACCAGGCTGTGATGGTGACGTCTGTGTCTGTGTCTCCAGGCGGTGTTGTGTCGGATGGAGGCGGCGGCAGACGGACAGAGGAGGTCGGTGACTCTGGCTCTGAGTAAAGAACACAACCCGACCATGTACGAGGAGAGGATGAGGATCCAGAGAGCAGGAGGCACCGTCCGGTACATGAGCCACATTCACACTTACAGTCCGTAGCAAATAAAAACTATGAAACTGTCAAATACATCAAATCTGGACTGAAAACTCTCTGATGTCTACAAATGTCTTGTTTTATTTGACCAACACTCAAATTCCCAGAGATTCCCAGGAGTGATATAAAGACAGAGTGGAAACATTGAAGTGTGTGTGTGTGTGTTTTGCAGGGATGGCAGAGTGCTGGGTGTCCTCGAGGTGTCCCGCTCCATCGGAGACGGTCAGTACAAACGCTGCGGAGTTATTTCGTCCCCCGACCTGAGGAGGTGTCAGCTCACAGCCAATGACAGGTAAGAACACAACCACAGAATCTGTCTCTGTGGCTTAAATAATAATATATTTAAATGTCTTTAATTAATGTGTACGTGTCAGTTCCGGCTGAGTGGAAATGTAACGCCTTGTTTCCACGTCACTCTGTGACCGTATGTGACTGAACAGGAAGTGTGTTCCTATAGCAACCTCTGTGATGTGGTGTAAGACTCCTCCCCTCCTGTGTTTGACAGTGTTTGTACATTTTGTTGTGTTACTTTTCTGGTGGATTTCAGACAGACAGTCACATTGTGAAGTTAGCATAAAAACTAATTGGCTACTTCATTCAGTTGTCTGATGTTGCTGGGAACAGAAGCTGAGCTCATGTCAGGAGAACCAGTCGCCTCCAACATTTATTTATTTGATTCTCCGATTTTTATTAGGTTTTTTGAGACTCTCATGTTAAACGTGAGGTAGCTATCTGTAAGTTATATGAAGCTGAAACTGAGCGTGTGTCAGGAAACAACTGATATCGGTCGTCTCGCTGCAGGTTCATCGTTCTGGCCTGTGATGGTTTGTTCAAAGTGTTTTCTGCTGATGAAGCCGTTAAATTCGTCCTCAACATCGTGCAGGTTTGTCTCCTCAAAGCTGAAGTGTGGCTGATATTTACAATATACTCATCCAAAATATTAGATGAACAACTGAGAGTACAGTGTTTTTAATAGTGATGGAAAAGAGTTGATTTATAACAGAATTATTCCATAATGTGTTTTTGTGTTTTAATGTAATGTCTCCCCCTGCAGGAGGGAAGTGGAGAGCGGAGGGCAGGGCTGACGGAGGAGGAGGTGCAGTTTGAAGCTGCCTGTCAACAGCTGGCCAGTGAGGCGGTGAGACGAGGCTGCGCCGACAACGTCACTGTGATCCTGGTTTCTATCGGCTTCAGAGCAAAATCATCATCGTCGTCATCGTCTCAACACACACAATTTGATTGACACATGCATGGTGGACCCTGACACACACACACACACACACACACACACACACACACACACACACACACACAGCAGCTGATCTGACTCCTCTTTGTTTTGTCCATTTTCCAATAAAACCTTTTCTTTAGTGGTGACGTTGAAGTGATTTAATTGTCGTCCTCAGCTGCTTCATGATGTTACTCAACAGAACAACTTCTAAAGTTCAGCTGAAAATAACAGAGTGCTTGTCAGGTGATTGACATAGAATGTTAAAAAAGTGTTGACGACATTGAGATTCAGAGAATAATGCAAACTAAAGCAATCGATAATAGAAAAGACAACAATAAAATCAATCAAATGTTATTTGTATTGCCCATATTCACAAATCACAGTTTGTCTCATAGATGTTAACAAGGAGCAACATCCTCAGTTCTTAACCCTCACATGAGAAACTCTATTAACGGGAACATCATGTGAGGGATTCCCCCCCCAGGAACAACCAACACTGATGAGAAGAAACAGATTTTAGCCTGATGGAATGTTATATAAAGTATTTATACATAATAAAATATCTGATACAGATGAAGGGATGAATACCAGTGAAATGGAGGAGTTGTATAAGTAAAGATTATAAATAAAGTCAGATTGAATGAATTGGGTGAATAAACTCAGTAAATATTGATGTAGTACCACCCCGCGCCGCCGCTGTCACTGCACCTCTACTGTTTGGATGTATAACAACCCGGATCTTTGGCGGAACCGGAACTTAGCGGTCGGTTAGCAACCACATCAACAGCAGGATGCTCATACAGCTGTTACACTAAAACTCAGTCTGCGGTTTATTCACGCGTCTCTGAAACCCGCACCGCCATGCGTGGCACGCAGGAGCGCGTGCACACAGACAGAGAGAGCAGGCCCACGGCTGCAGCGGAGCTAACAGGCTAACTGGCTAACTGTCAGAATGAGGCTTTGTTAAACTTTATCAACACCTGGACTTAGTGACAACAACAGACAGACAACATGGACTCACTGCTGGACTTTGAGGAGTGTGTCATCGACTCCCCTGCGTTCAGGTGAACACACACACACACACACACACACACACACACACATACACACACACACATACACACACATCCTGTTTCATGTTGTAACTGCATTAATCTTTACTGATTTTTCAGACTGAACCTGGATCAGTTTGAGAAGGAAGTTTCTCTGTTGGAGACAAACCTGGACAAGGTACAATTACTGCTAATAATACTAATACTTATAATACTACCACATCTACTAATAGTTATACTAATACTATTGATGATACTTACACAACTAATAATACAACTACTACTAATAATACTGCTAATACAACTACAGCTTTTATTACTAGTAATACTCCTACAATTACTGTTTATAATACTACTACTGCTGATGCAAATACTTATGCCACTAATGCTGCAACTGCTAATAATACAAATACTATTAATACTGTTATTATTACAACTAATGCTAATAATAATGCTACATATAGATGCTCTGACACATTTCCCTGATTCCATTTTGACTACATAGGAAACCTGCTGCTCACCTGTCAACTGGCTGTTGATTGGTCAATAATCTGTGTCTCTAACCAATCAGGTGATGAAGCTGTGCGGCAGGATGGTGGAGGCGGGACAAGCGTACAGTTCAGCCAACCAGCTGCTCCTGAGCAGCCTGGCTGAGCTCTCCATTTGCCAGAGGAAGGAAAACGTCATCACAGTATGGACCTACATGATGCTAATGCTAATGCTAATGCTAACAACACACAGTTGAGATCAGAGGGGGCGGAGTCCCGGCTTCCTGTTTTCCTGTGAAATGTTTCTTACCCACTTCCTGTTTCCTTCGTCCTCCAGAACTGCCTGAACCAGTTCAACCAGGGTCTGCAGGAGATGGTCAGCTTCCACACTGTGAGTACACACACACACACACACACACACACACACACACACACACACACACACACACACACACACACACACACACACACACACACACACACACGGGTATTTAAAAAGTACTCGTTCAACTGTTTTAGCCGCCACAGTAATCTGATTTCTGAGCAGCTGCAGTAACTTGTGTTGTGGAATTAGTAAGTGTCACAGTTAATCTGTCTCTCATCCTCAGATGTTGTTTGATCAGACTCAAAGAGCCATCAGTCAACAGCTGACCAACCTCTGCACACAGTAGGTCCAACACACACACAAAACTATTTGTTTGTCTATAGTCTTTTAATTAAGATCAGTGACCTAAATTAGAAAAGTCAATTAACAGTGAATTACATCTTGTGTTATCAGCACTTCCTGTTGTTCATTATCGCACCCTAACAATAAACAGTACATTAATTTATATTCAGCTGATTTATAACAAGAGGACTAATTATCCTGACGATGATGATGGTGACGAAGACGGTGTTTGTGTTTTGAGGTTCCTCCCCCAGCTGGCAGACACCAGGCGGGAGTTTGTTCGGATCAGTGAGGACCTGGAGACAGCGGCGGTAAAAAACGCTCAGGTGTCTCGTCACAAAGCCGGCGACGCAGAGCGGGCCAGTCACCTGCTGCTCGCCACGCGTAAATGCTACCAACACTTCGCCCTGGACTACTGTCTGCAGGTACAACACCATGACGTCATGACCTGCGACTGAAAATGTGTTCAACATTTTATTTTGTAAAATCTAATGCTGCACACTGTTTTTATTTTCAGCTCAACACTTTCAAAACTCAGCAGAGGACGGACATCTTAAACTCTGTGAGTTTCATTTTACTAACTGCATCAGAACTTGTCATTGCTAGGTATCATGGATAATATCAAGAGTCTCTCAATCACAATATAAGAACAGACAGTTAGTTGATGTGGTGCAGCAGTGAGGGATCATGGGAGTTGTAGTCTTCTTCCCTCAGTGTCGGTGGCTCAGGAGGTTTTTATCTGTGTGTGTGTGTGTGTGTGTGTGTGTGTGTGTGTGTGTGTGTGTGTGTGTGCGTGTGTGTGTGTGTGTGCGCGCGTGTGTGTGCGTGTGCGTGTGTGTGTGTGTGTGTGTGTGTGTGTGTGTGTGCGTGTGCGTGTGTGTGTGTGTGTGTGTGTTGCCAGGTCTTCTCCTTCATTCAGGCTCAGTTCACTTTCTTCCACCAAGGCTTCGACCTAATCAGAGACCTGGATCCCACCATGAAGACCATGGCAGCACAGGTCCTGACCTCTGACCCCTCCCTCTTTCATCTACCTCCCCTAAATCACTGTCGACACAAAGTTGAACATGAATCTGACGTGTGTGTGTCCTCCTGTCTGTCCCTCAGTTGTCCCAGCTGTCCACAGAGTGTGCGGTTAAAAGAAAAGACCTGGAGAACAAACACCTGCTGGTGCAGCAGAGAGTAAGAACTTCTCCTCCGTTCATCAGCTGTGTCTCTATTCAGGGGCTGCGTCCTTCAGAGGCTCCTTCAAATGTGTTCAAATGTGTCCTTCAAATCAAGGATTCCCCCTCATCACCTCTGTCACAGGCTCGTCTAGGATCTATCATTCACTACAGCCAGGTGTGTGTGTGTGTGTGTGTGTGTGTGTGTGTGTGTGTGTGTGTGTGTGTGTGTGTGTGTGTGTGTGTGTGTGTGTGTGTGTGTGTGTGTGTGTGTGTGTGTGTGTGTGTGTGTGTGTGTGTGTGTGTGTGTGTGTGTGTGTGTGTGTGTGTGTAGGATGCCTCGGGCGAGCCGATGGTCAGCCCGTGTCCTGGCAGTGATGACATCATCCAGGGTTATCTGTTCAAGCGGTCCAGGAGGAAATCCAAAACCTGGAAGAGGTACAGACTGGATTCATCATATCATTCATATCAATATTCATATTATTAGAACTAAACCATCTTTATTTTTAACATTTAAACTGGTTTCAGATGCTGGTTTTCCATCAGAGACAATCAACTAATTTACAGAAAGTCGCACAAGGTGAGACTGAACAGTCACGGCAGTAAAACATCATTGAATCATAAATATTAAAGTGTATAGAGACATAAAACCATATAAAGACACATGGTGTATCAACATGTGGAGCAGCTGGATCTTCTTTATGATGATAAATACAAACTGAGTCAGAGCAGAAACGGCTGGAGACTTAAACCTTATTGTTCCGTGTTCTCCTGCAGGACGACGCCGTGGTTCTGTTTGAGGATCTCAGACTCTGCGCCATTAAATCCTTGGAACACTTCGATCGACGCTTCTGCTTCGAGCTGCTCTCCGTCCAGAAGTAAGATGCTCGAAACGCTACGGTCAACTACGAGCCTGATGTCTTATTCTGTTCTTATCATCAGTGAAACCCTGGTTTAGATTGAAGACTTCTAATTGATTCAAACCAACAACCTGTTGTGTGGTCCCTCCTCCGTGACTGGGACTCTCAGCTCAGAGCCCGTTCGCTCCCTCTGGAAATGTCGATGTGTAACTGTCGTGTTGTCGTCAGGTGCTGTGCTCTGCAGGCCGACTCGGAGCAGCTGAAGCAGGCGTGGCTCGACGCTCTGCAGGGCAGCATCGACCTCGCCTACCGAGAGAGAGCCGGCGCTCCGCTCACACAGGCAGGTTCACCCTCAGGGACCAGTACTTCTATATCACCACCAGGTGGCTGGCTGCAGTATAATTCATAAACCTGAGCCACAGACAAGTACCCACATGGTTTCTTAGCGACTGACCATGTTGTGGAAAATCATAAGTTTCCATAAGGTACTAATAATTAATAATAATCTGAAAACAGAGAATCCTGATTTGAATCTTCTAAAAAAGATCAGACTTGTAATGATGTGAAATTTGTGTTCTATCTATTTACATTCTGGACGTGTCACGTATGTGTCACCCTCTCCTGTGTACAGCCTAAAGAGCCCCCCGCTCTCCTGTGTGGTGGGAGTGACTCCCCGGGCCCCCCCGCTCAGAGGCTGGCCGCGCTGGGCGTGGCCCTGAGGGGCCCCGGGAACCAGCGGTGCTGTGACTGCGGCGAGGAAGAGCCTCGCTGGGCCTCCATCAACCTGGGAGTCACCATGTGCATCGAGTGCTCCGGCATACACAGGTAACCACAACAGGAGGCGTGTCTAATGCTACGTCCGTGTTTTAAAACGCATCCCTGTTGCTATGGTTACAATGGAAGCTTTTGTAAACGCTGCCGGTCTCATTTTAATTAGAAAACTCCGGGATTGAGTTTTATTTTGGATATTTTGGTTATCTAGAGTAAACATTATAGACACTTTAATATTATTTGTGTTGAATTATTGTAGAATATATATCGCCATAAAAAATATGCTCCGTTTTTTGTGTAAAATGATGTCATCATGTCTGTAGGAGCCTGGGTGTTCACCTGTCTAAGGTCCGATCTCTCACCCTGGACTCATGGGAGCCTGAACAGCTGAAGGTAACACACACACACACACACACACACACACACACACACACACACACACACACAACCTTCCTAAGCAAAATGCACTCATCAAACCCGGCGACACAACGACTTCTTCTTCTTCAGCTCCTGTGTGTTTTGGGAAACGATGTCATGAACCAGATCTACGAGGCTCGATGTTCAGAAGAAGGACGAGTCAAACCCTCGGCCGACAGCCCGCGGTAACGTCCCTGTGCACTGTTGCTGTGTTTGTATCTTGTTACTGAAACATTAAATAAGTGAATTCATGAATTTCTGGTCATTTTAATAATTAATAATCAATGTGTTGATATCAGGTTTTTTTTTTATATTGTGAAATAAGATTTTAGTTTTTTTTGGCTGCTGATCAGTTTAGAAACAAAAGATAAAATAAAAGATTTAGGATGACGGAGAACAAAGTGAACTTTGACCTGAAGCTTCTCCTTTCACTGTTTTTCCTCCTCAGAGCCGAGAAGGAGATGTGGATCAAAGAGAAATATGTGGAGAAGAGATTTGTGCAGAGCAGCCGCTCAGACAGAGATCGTAAGTCTGACCGACCCATTTGCCGAAGTGATAACGGTATCGTTACATCCTTTGTTCATGTGGTTAAAGCAAAACATGCTATGTTTTCTGACATGATGAAAAACGATTTAATCATCAGATATTTGAAGAATCTCGTTCTGTTTCAGAGCGTCACAAGGTCGAGGCCGGGCTGCGTCTGTATCAGGCGGCGTTGGATGGAGACCTGGTGGCTATGGCAGTGGCGCTGGCTGAGGGGGCGGAGGTCAACGGCAGCATCGCAGAGGAGGAGGGACGTACGGGGCTGATTGGAGCTGCTGTCGGGGTGAGAAGGCATCACAGAAATATTTAATAACCACTGATCACTTTTAACCAGGTTTAAAAATAAAAGCCACGTTTCTATTCTCAGCATTTGTAATACTTTTCCCCATGTGATTTCAAAATGTTTCTCTCTACTGCCTGCAGGGGTCACTGTTGGCCTGTGAGTTCCTGCTGCAGAACGGAGCTAACGTCAACTACCGAGACCTGAGAGGACAGGGAGCACTACACGCTGCTGCCACCGCTGGACACACTGGGTAATAACACACACACACACACTGTACACGCTGTTTAAATACGATCAGAGGGGGCTGATCTTCATTGGTTGTTGTAGGCAGGTGTGTCTGCTGTTGAAGAGAGGAGCCAATCAGTACGCTGTGGACGAGAGAGGACAGGACCCATTGGCCATCGCCGTGGAGACAGCCCACGCTGACATTGTCACGCTGTAAGTCACTGGAGTGTGAAGAAGTTTAACGTGTTTGAATGAAGTTGTGGAGGCGATCACGGTTCTCATGTTTCTCCACAGCGAGTTGAGCCGTCGTTTGTCTGTAGCATTACAGACATCAGAGGAAAAGCTGCAGCAAATTATGATTAGTTTTATAAACTAAGGTAGATCAGGACCAATGTTTATCTAACGTTAACAACACATCATTAGCTGAACAAGCTAAGTTAGCTAAATCAGACCAATGTTTATCTCAGATCGTATTAATCCTGACATGAGTAACGTGTTGTCGTGGTTTCAGGCTGCGGATGGCCAGGATGAACGAAGAGATGAGAGACTCAGAAGGAGTCTTTGGATCTGTTGGTGAGTCGACTTTTACTTCACCTCCAACCCGTCGCTCTTGACAATCGTCTGTAAACACCGGCGCACTGATTTTAAATGGGATGTAATTTTCTCAGGGGACGACCAGACGTTTCGGGACATCTTCCGAGACTTCAGCGACATGGCCTCTCACGACCCGGAGAAGCTCAGCCGGCGGCGGTTCAGCAGGGGAGGAGGGGAGAATGAGCGGGACGAGGAGGAGGAAGAGGAGAGAGGAAGAACAGGAGGAACAGGAAAAACGGTGAACAGGAAAATCTGTGATGAAAAGACGTCAAAGTGACAGTTCCTGGCGCTGGAGGCGAGTCGGTCTGCAGACCTCCTCCCAGTCGAGTCCCCAGAACCTCATTTCAACATTAAGACAAGTTTACAGATTTCTACACATGAACCTAGAAGCTATAACGAAACAATCACTTATATTCTAACAGTTTAACGTAATTTACTTCATGTTCAATTACTATGTGTCAGCAGTGTTAAAGACGAGGAGGGGGAACTTTGACTGCAGCTGATCATTCAGTTCATCATCAATTCATCTGGCAAAGATTTTCACAGTTTAATTTGAAAGTGTTTTGTCCAACAGTGAATATTCAGCTGGTTGAAAACCCAGTGACTATTATTTACATCTGAGAAGCTGGAGAATCGTTTTCCTTTATCACAACTTCTGGGGAATTGGGACGTGTAAAGTTTGTTTTAAAATGTTTTAGTGATTTTAGCCTTAAAATATATATTTTTTAATTATGAATTCATTGATACCAGGAAATCTGAAATTTACAGCTGCAAAGTATGAAATCATGATTGAGCTCATCATCCCGACTGGTTCTTATTCATGTCCTTTCATACCTGTCATGAAGTTACATTACAGAAGTTACTTTCTGGGTGATAAGTTACATTCTGTGTGTTCTAAATTTAATTTGGTTAAACTTGATTCATTTTCTGCAGAAACTGTTAAAAAGGACTTGATCTGTAGGTGATTGGATCTTGGATCTCAGCTTGAGCAGGAACAGTTGTGTGTTAGTGTTGAAGTTGGGTTGTGTTTGGATGGAGCTGTGAGTGGTCACATCGTCACTGCCAGAACTTGACGTAATCTCTGACTCCACCCACACTGACATGTTTGAACTGTTGCCATGGTTACGCCCCCTGGAGTTTTCTAGCCTCTGAATCAGAGACTTGTGTAAACTGGTCTCGTTTCAGTTTGAAAACTCTGGGTTTGTGTTTGAGTCTGAACAGAAACTGAGACTTTAGTAAACGATGACGCAGACGTTCTCTTCCTGATTGGTTCTCTTCCTGATTGGTTCTCATCGGTCACGTGACTCGACGACCAGCGCTGAACACAAAGCTAACACTTCCTGTCAGTAACAGTTCCACCTCGTCGTGTGTGTGTTCAGATGTTAGTGTTTTTAGAGAATATAAAACACTTGTGTGGACGGAGGTGGTTTTAGTTTTAAAACAAAACCTGTCCGTGTGGGCGGGGCCTCTGAGTTACACATTGATGTGAACGCAGCAGTTTTGATTTCAGGTCGTTGATCTCAGGACCAATGTGAGGGAAGTATTTTATTTAAACAGTAATTGGCAGTGGTGCGGTGGTTAAAAGGTCAAAGGTAAAGATCAGTGTCACAAACAAATGGTTTTCTAACCAGAATGTCAAAGGTCAACTTCACTGACCTCATCTCCTGAACCTGGATCCATCGCAGGAGACAAAGTGACTTTAGTTTCATGTTAATCAAACACTGACCTTGATTTTCTTCCATTTATTTAAGAAAACATTAAAATGTTCAAATGAAATCATCTGATCAGAGGAAACATGTTCATATTCAAACGTTTCTGTCCGTCCTGTGACCAGCGTCCAGCAGCTGGAGGGACACGTCTCTGTGTTGGTCCAGGCTGCAGCATCAGTTCTGTTCAAATGTTCGTGTGGTGATCCCCTGAATGTCTAGTGCCCCCATCAGGTCAACATGTCAACTACTTTGATTTCAGGTCTCACATTGCTTTTTATTGATGATATAAGATTTGTTGGTGGTTTTCTGTGTCTTCTGATTGGCTGACGGTTTTCTGAGTGACAGACGTCCAGACCAACCACAGGTCAGGGACTGCAGCTGCAACTTGGTAAAACTCAACCACAATGAGTCGGTAGTAGAAATAAGAAACGTGGCTGAAGGCAGGTGACATCGTTTAAAGGCTCGGTCTCTGAATACGAGTGTCTTTCCCATTAAAACACAAACTTCACTTTCCAGTGACGGACCTCCAATGGTTTTAATTTGAACCAGTTCGAGCCTTCTGACAGTTTCCTTTAAGACTTGAGCACATTTTCCACGTCAGGATTGTTTTATTAACATTTGATGTTTTTCTGTGTCCTCTAACCTGTGTTCAGAAAAAGGGAAGCGAGTCGTGTTTCTGAGGTTCTGAAGGATTTCAGCCACAGAAACGTATAAAAGCACTGAACAGAATCAGAACTCACTGACGTTTTATTCAGACATGTTGATATTCTTATAAAAACGTTTCAGAATCATGTGAATGAACGTTTGTCTCCTGAGTTCAGACTTAAGGATTCGAACTCCGATAAAAACATTTCACTCTGTTACTAACGTGAGGCTGTTCAATAAAAACTATTAATACACGTCTGAGTCTGTGCTGCCTTGGGGGGGGATTAATGAAGGTATTTGAATGTGGGGGAAAGTAACTGAGTACATTTACTCTATTACTCTAACTTTCATGTCACTTTATATAAGTTGAACCTCATGTTCACAACTTAGACAAAACCTGTAGATGTATAATTATTGATTCATGATGAAAATGTGATATTCTGACAGACCTCATGGAACCATCTCTGCTCAGTTAAGTTATTGAATAAGAATAAACAGATTGTAGTGTTACAGGTCAACCACCCAATCAGTCTCTGGCCAAATCTTTATTAACAAACTGAAAATAAACATTTTCACCAGAACAGGATTTAACTGTTGTATTTTGAAGTTTATATAAAATATCAATTTACAAGTTTTAGCAAAGAGAAAACATTCAATGTTGTTGGCCAATAAGGTGAGGCCCCTTTCTTCTTCTATGTTTTAATGAATGTACGGAGACAAATCCACGTGTTTGAGTCTGATGATGTTTCAACGTCTCTGATCACACCTCAGTCTTTCCTCTTCTTTTTCCTCTTCTGTGGTTCTTCCTCCCCCGTTTTCCTCTTCGGCTTCTCCTCCACCTGCTCCATTGTGTCCCACACCTCGTCCTCCTCCTCCTTCACCTCCTCACTCACCCCCTCCGTCCCCGTCTCCCCCGCTCCGTCGTCCAGGTTGCGGCTGGACAGCAGGAGGCAGTTGAGTCTGGACTTCAGGTAGACTTTGTGCAGCAGCTTGCGGTCCTCCAGGCTGTGGATGCGGAGGAAGCGGTCCAGGCCGCAGGACGCCACTACCGGCTGGGAGGGGTGACACTGCAGCCACCGCACACCGCCCGCCAGGCCCTTCAGACAGCCGCGGACCAGACCTTTCCTCAGGTCCAGCAGGGCGATCTCCCCGTGGGTGTTTCCAACCACCACCGTGTTACCAGCGGCGGGCAGGGACAGGGCGGTCAGCGGGTACTCGCCGTACTCAGCCTCCAGGACGGGACGGCGCTGAGGGGAGGACGGGTCAAAGACATGGATCTGACAGAGGACACAAAGCAAAGTAGGACACGTCAGTGACTTCACAACCAGGAGGGGGCGCTCTCTTTAGCTTCATAACCTTTAAATAGTTAAGAGAAGTTGAGACAGTCTGAGTGAAACTTCATGTTGTTCACAACTTTTTATATCATGAGAGTTTATGTTCAGCAGAAAAAGATCAAAGGATCAAAACTTTGAACAACACGAGTCAAATGTTTGTGAAACATGAAGATGAAAGCTGAATGGTTCTAATGGTCACATCAGGTCTGTGTCCCTCTCTGTCTCTCTGTCTGTCTGTGTCCCTCTCACCTGATGGAAGCCTGTGCACGTCACCACTTTGTCGGTCTCCGGTATAAACGCCATGTCTCTGACCCAGTGCGGCCTCCGTAGATCGAGCCAGTCGTCCCGCATGTTCTTTGCGGTGAACGTGGGTCCCTCCGGCCGCTCCAGGTCCCAGATCTTCAGGCCGTTCTCCTTCCCGCCGGTCGCGACCCTGTTCG
Source organism: Verasper variegatus (assembly GCA_026259375.1). NCBI lineage: Eukaryota > Metazoa > Chordata > Actinopteri > Pleuronectiformes > Pleuronectidae > Verasper > Verasper variegatus. The sequence continues at coordinate 25,074,057 of CM048047.1, forward strand.
GATGAACCGGGCTCAGCCGCATCCTGCACACGTTCTTCCCAGCGTCCAGTTCGGCGACGGGCTCGGTGCTGTCCTCCCTCCAGACCCGCACCGGCCCGCGCTCCCCGCAAGTGAGCAGCCCGGAGCCGCTGAGCGCCGCCAGCCCGGTGAAGCAGCCGTCCTCCGGGTCCCCGCAGCGGCGGCTCTCGGTGAACTCGCCCTTCTCGGTGCTGAACGTCTTCACGGTTCCGTCCACGGACCCGACCAGCAGCTCGCTCTCCGCCGGGTCCCCCCAGCACAGAGCCCGCAGCTCCTGGTCCCGGCTCAGGTGGCTCGTGTTGCAGAAGTTGAAGGCCTGTTTCCGGGACACGCTGACCCCCTTCAGGATCCCGGTCTCCGAGCCGAGCCACACGGAGCACAGCCGGCTCCGCTCCGCCATCTCCCCGCTGTCTGAACCGCACTGAGACCGAAGCTGGTCCCGGTTCTGAAAACACGCGTGGTGCCTCTGTGCGTGTGTCGCACATCTATGACGTCACGCCACGCTCCAAAACTTTATTGATATTTTGTTTCAGTTCAAACGGAAATAAAAACAGTTTCTCCGTCAAATACTTATAACAGTAAAGATGAAGAATACAACATATGTATAATGTGACCTGAACCCAGTTTGAAGTCAAAGTCTGTAACTAGCATTATTCATATTTATATTATAATTATTATAGTAGTATTGTGAAAATGTGCGCCTTAACATTAAAAGTTTGGTTAATCGCTTTGGTAAATGTGTCTGCTGCCCTCCTGTGGCCATAGTGTGTAATAACAAATATCACATCGTATTTTCAACATATCTAATAACTTCTAACGTTTGTTTCTGTGTATATATATGTATATATATATATACATATATATGTATATGTATGTATGTATATACAAAAAGCGTTATGGAAAAACGATCTGAAGCGAAGTCAGAGTTTTAGTTTTTGACCTGAACAGATCAGTCTGTGCGCAGTGACACTGACTGTAATGCGTGATTAGTGGCCGTGGTTCGGAGCCGTTTCTCCCGCGCCGCCCCCCCCCCGCCCCCCACCAATCAGGTCCCGAGTTACGTTTTAGTAACAGTACAACAACAGTACAACACTACCATCTGGTGGACAAATGCGGAAACTGTAGAAACAGTCTGTCTCTAACAATTACTATAATAAATGATTTATAACAATAATATCTAAATTCGTACAACACATTTGATTTAGATTGAAGTTCATGTTGGCTCTTGTTCGTATTGTAACTATTGTTGATAAAGTTTATTTAAAAACTGCAGTGACGCCATCAGGCAGCGCCCGCGTGTGCAGATGACGCAGTTCCGCCATCTTGGCTCTGAGGCTGCGGTAGGTAGCTAGTAGCTGTTAGCTCAACACGTCGTTAGTTTCTGGTTGATTTTGTCTCCGTGAGATTAAAGTGAAAGTGGTTCCGGTTCTTCGGGTCTGAACTTGAACCCGCGTTGGGGGGACTGATGGACGGGGAAGAGGATGACTTCATGTCCGGGAGCCGCTCCGGTAAAAACCACACAAACTGTCTTTGTTTCCCGGTAAAACCACGAAGCTCCGGTAACTTCCTGTTTTCTCGTCGTCGCTGAGTCTAACGTGAAATAAACTTTTATCAACGCGACGCTCACGTGAAGAGTTAGCATCGCTAGCTTTTTGTTGTGAGCTAACGATGCTAATGTTTGGGTTTCTGTGTTTGAGATAATCAACACAAGAACCATCTGATCAAACTCCTGAGCAGCAGATGTGAACTGACCCAGTCCTGGTGCTGGTTTTATTTAGTCTATTTTTAATTGATGGATTACAACATGTATTATGAAATGAATGAGCAACATGAATCTTAAACTCTGATTCCACATGTTTTTAAAAACAGTGTCTGTTGAACCACGCTGTGAAGATTGGGACCAGTATAATGTTTTTATGTTCCCAGTTCGAATCCCTCTTGGTGCACTTGTTCTTTATTTGAGATGAATGTGGAGCTGAAGGAGCTTTAGAGAAAATGTGAAACTTCAAATTCTGATAAGAACGTTTTGTTGTTTTCTGGATTTAAAAGCAAACCTACAGATTGTATCTCAGTGAGTTTTCTTATATGATCCTGAAGTCGTTCAGTTTGAAAGTGACGTTATACCTGAACGTTGGACTTGTGTTGTTCTTGACCTGTTGTGTGTCCTGCAGATGACGGCGGTGGCACTCCGGTTCAGGATGAACACCCGGCGTCAGACAGCGAGGACTTGAGGAGCGACAGACATGAGTCTGAGGTCAGAATGAGGCTCCGCCTCTCAGTGAACACAATCTCTTCGTGGTTATTTTGTGCAGGAAGTTGACGTTTGTTCTTGGTTTTATTAACGAGTCCCTGTTTGTCTCAACAGGACGAGGGCAGCAATGAGGAGGACGCCCCTCCCGCTGTGGAGACCAGCGGGGCAGCCAGCGGCTCTGACAACGAAGAGCGCAGAGAGGCCGACAGCGACTCGGAGGGTGAGGCCCCCAGGGGCCACGATGACCACGACAAGAGTGACTCGGAGGTTGAGGCTCCTCGTCCTGCTAACAGCGACGGCGACTCCCCGGTCAAACACAGGACGAGTGGATCAGACAACGAAGATTCGTCACCGGTCAAACACAGAGCGTCGGATCATGAGGAGGGGGGGGGGTCATCTCCTCCTAAACGCAGAGGGAGTAGCTCGGACAAAGAGGAGGGGGAGGTGGGGGAGGACCGGCCCAAAGCGGCCGCAGACAGCGACTCAGAGAACGAGGACGCCAAACCTGCGGCGTCCAACCGGTCCAATGCCAACAGTGACTCTGACACAGAGGCGCCCGCCAGACGAAAGGCGGCACAGATAGACTCTGACGAGGAGGGGGAGGAAAGGAAACAGGAGGAAGTGGGAGGGGGGGCAAAGTGGAACGCTGTGATGCAGTCTGACAGTGAGGAGGATGAGGAGGGACGAAGGAGGAAGGCTGCAGCAGGAAGTGACGGAGAGAAGCAGGAGGAGGAGCAGAGAGACGACAGCGACGGCGAGAAGCCAGGTACTGACCTCAGATCAGCTCAGTCACACGATACGATTTTAGTTTTAAAACTAAATCGACCTCTGTCCACACAAACACCTGAAAACACACGTACACTGGTCATGTGGTGTAAACAGGAAGTAGATTGTCTTCTCTGCAGTTGGTTGCTTAGTTATAAATACTAGGAACGAGTAAGAGTAAAGTACAGCAACGTTTTTTATTCGCCGCTGGTGGTCGAGTCATGTGACTGATGAGAACCAATCAGGAAGAGGACGTGTTCGTCTGGATTAAAACACAACCCGAGAGTTTTCAAGCTAAAAGGAGAACAGCAGCGATTCTCTGATTTAGGCTGGAAAACTGGAGTCGCGTGGACGCCGGGCGTAACCATAGCAACAGTGATGGGTTTTAAAACTAAAATGTATTGGTGTGGACGGAGCCCAGTGATTAAACCTGAGAGCTGAACCACTGATGTTGACTTGTGTGTGTGTGTGTGTGTGTGTGTGTGTGTGTGTGTGTGTGTGTGTGTGTGTGTGTGTGTGTGTGTGTGTGTGTGTGTGTGTGTGTGTGTGTGTGTGTGTGTGTGTGTGTGCAGTGAAGAGGAAGAAGGTTATCCTGTCAGACAGTGAGGATGAGGAGAAAGTAGATAAACCAGGTAAGAGATGTTTTTTTTTTCACTGAAATGTAAAATCAGTGTCTTTGTGCAGAAAAACTGTTAAAATGTCATAAAAAGTTAATAAAGTGATGATCACATGACACCTGGTGGAAAGTGTCCACATCCTCACAAACACCGGTCACATGCTGTTTGTTCTTTCCTCTTCAGTAGCCAAGAGGAGTCGGGCGGTGTCGGATGATGATGAGAACTCAGACAGCGACGCGGCGTCGGGCGGACCTGATAAGACTCTGGCAGCCAAACTCAGGGAGCTCGGCTCCGACAGCGGCAGCGAGGACGAGAGCTCGAAGGTCGCGGCAGGGAACAAGGATGAGAAGGCGCTGTTTGGCAGCGACAGCGACTCTGGAGACGAGGAGGAGTGAGTTCAGGATTTGTCATCGGTCGGTGTCAACGGCCCCAGAGCTGCTGGTGTGACCTTTGGCCTCTGTTTGTTGCAGGAAAATGATTGCAGACATCTTCGGAGAGTCTGGAGACGAGGAGGAGGAGGAGTTCACGGTGAGTCAAACCTCCAGCAGGTTCTGTTCACCTCTGTGTCGCCGGTGCAGCTCGAACACAACAGACAGTCTCTACCTCCTCTTCTCTTTCCTTCGTCCTGACGTCTTGTGAAAAGGAAGAAACTTCAGCATATCAGCATCGATCACTCTTACCCTCAATGCAAGAGTTTCCTGAACTGTGTACACATCGTTTCATAGATGTGGTTTTAATTTGCACACTGAAGAGTAGAAAAGCTGAAACATGAATCAAAGTGTGTCTGCTGCAGGGTTTCAACCAGGAGGACCTGGAGGGAGAGAAGCTACAGGCCAAAGAGAAGCAGCAGCAGATGGAGGAGGAGTCGGAATCCGACGAAGGAGTCGACCGCAGCGGCCAAGAGTAAGAACCCGCTTCCAATTAACTACTTCAAATCAGACAAATGTACTGAGCAGGAAACTTGTTTAGAGAAAAGTGAACTCCTGGTCCTGGTCAGATCCTTTTATTTTCACTTGGAAACGAATTCGAAATCAAAATTGGTGTTTTAATTGTTTATAGAAGAAAAGTTAAATCCTGAACTCAAGTAAACGTGTGTGTGTGTGTGTGTGTGTGTGTGTGTGTGTGTGTGTGTGTGTGTGTGTGTGTGTGTGTGTGTGTGTGTGTGTGTGTGTGTGTGTGTGTGTGTGTGTGTGTGTGTGTGTGTGTGTGTGTGTGTGTGTGTGTGTGTGTAGCACTAGCTTCATGTCTGACTTCGACATCATGCTTGCTCGGAGGAAAGCCATGAACAGCAAGAAGCGACGACACCGCGACGGAGGGACGTTCATCAGTGACGCCGACGACGTGGTCAGCGCCATGATCTGCAAGATGACCGAGGCTGCAGAGGTACGCCCATCAAAATAAAAGCCTCAGCGTGTTGCTGCTGCCTCTGTGTGAGTCCTGACCGACAGTGTGTTGTTTCAACAGGAGGATCGAACTCTGAACAGTCAGAAGAAACCGGCGCTGAAGAAACTCACGCTGCTGCCGCAGGTCGTCATGCACCTGAAGAAGTAAGAATCTGTTCCACGTTCACACCTCATCACACATGGTTTGACGATGGAGACCATGACACAGTCTAATCCGTGCTCTGACTGTTTAGACGTATCCAACATTTATCTCATTTCGTTAAGAGTGTCGGAAATAAACGTTTTCAAAAGTCATCAAACTTTGTTTATTATCAGGTTTGTTCAACTCGTGTTCTGTCAGTTATATAAACTCTTTTCAGATATTAACTTTGGCTTTTTGGATGTTAATGATTCTTGTTGTTCTGGCTTTGTTGCCTCATAGTTGATGCACTTACTAGGAGTCGCTTTGGATACAAGCGTCAGCTAAATGAAATGTCGTGTTCTGCAGGTTCTGTCTGTGAGAACAAATGTCAGAGTCAGTGTCTCTGGACATGTTCTGGATCTTCTCCTGGTAAAATGTGTGTAACATGTCCTCCTGAGTCCATGTGAGGAAACAGCAGGACAATGTGTGGAAGCTTCCCAGAGAGCGAGTGGACGTGTTGATGAGGTTTCTAACACGTGACGTGAAACTGGAAGAACACAAACATCTCAGGATGAAGAAGAGGAGCCGTACACGTAGAAGACGAAGACGTCAACTTGGAAATACGAGGAGGTTCCAGATCTTTTGGTGATGAGGGCCGACGCCGGTGTGGACGAGCTGGAAACAACAACACTGATCTTTCCACAGCAGAGTTTATACGTCATGTCCCGCCTCCTGCTGCTCTACAGGCTCCGCCCCTCGCCTGGATGTTCCCACATGTTCCTGTTGCTGCTTTTTCATGTAAAAAAAAAACTCTGAGTCCAGATGGTTAAGTTCTGGTGTTTTTCCCTCAGACAGGACTTGAAGGAGACGTTCATCGACAGCGGGGTGATGTCGGCCATTAAAGAGTGGATCAGTCCTCTTCCAGACAAGTCGCTGCCTGCTCTCAGAATCCGAGAGGAGCTGCTGAGGATCCTGCAGGAGGTGAGGTCGCTGCTCGTTCACCTCTCAGGTAAAGTCTCAGTTCAGCCTGTTCTCATCATGTCTCCTCCTGCAGCTGCCCAGCGTCAGTCAGGAGACTCTGAAGCACAGCGGCATCGGCCGCTCCGTCATGTTTCTGTACAAACACCCCAAAGAATCTCGAGCCAACAAAGACCTGGCTCTCAAACTCATCAGTAAGAAACTGTCTCTTTGTGCTGCGTGTTGTTTGTGAGTGTCATGTGCTCTTCTTTCGGTTGTACCACAGTTATTGATCTGTGTGTGTCTGGGTCTCGTTTCCAGATGAGTGGTCGCGGCCGATCTTTGGTTTGACGTCTAACTACAAGGGAATGACGAGAGAGGAGCGACAACAGAGAGATCTGGATCAGCAGATGCCTCAGAGACGACGACTGAGGTACCGACACCGTTCATCCCGACCGCGTTAAACAGCCTTGATGTTTGTTTAGTGTGCGGATTCGTAAGCGCTGAACATCTCTGGTTAGCATTTCTGCTCCGTGTGCACCGCGGTGGTGCTGAGACGAGTGTGACCTCGCCCTACGTGCTCACAACTGCTCAACAACGTCCCACTCGCTCATCAAGTTCAGTTTTGAGACTTTGGAGGCGGGACGGTGGCTGATGCCCCCCTCCTCTGTTTGGTCACTTTGAAGACTCTTCTCACCTCATTCACCTTCATTCTTCTGTAGCAGCCGTAAACTTCATGGATCATTTATACGACTGAATAAACACCATTCACAGCCGTCATTACACTGTCACGAATACACATACAGGAAGTAGTGAGTAGTTTGAGAAGGACGAGATCTCGTGTTGGGATAAAACCTGGAATCTTTCTGACATTGTAGATTGAAAAATACGTTTTCTTTACTTAGAACAAGTCTATTTTTACTTTTGTATTTCCATCACAAGTTTGGTGTTAAACTTCATTTCAAAACAGATGAACTTGTTCGTAGCTTTGGACTCAAACAGACAGAGACTGAATCTGGGAAGTTTCCTCACTTGAATCCGACTCAGTCTGAATCTTTGAATCTTTCTGACTCAGTGGATTTGAGGAGGATTCAGATTTTGGTGCGACTGGTTCCTGCAGGTGTTTGATGACATTTCTGCACCAAACAAACAAATCTAGTTTCAGTTGTTCCGATGCCTCCTCTTCCTCCTCTTCCTCCTCTTCATGTCTCAGCTCTGCCTTGTGCTCTCTCTCCTCTTCGCCTCGTGTGTTCTTCCTTTCAGTCTTTCCTGTCGTACTGTACTGTTTTTCATCTTCATCCCTCCATTTCATTTCTCCCCCCCTCCTGCTCCCCCAGTCAGCCTCAGAAGGTGGAGAGGGCGGAGGAACCTGACGTCTTCTCTCCACCAATCAGGTTCAGTCATATGATTGCATGGTTGCACTGTGAGCGTCTCTGCTGGCTGACAGTTTAACAACAGGAAGGGAAAGTGAACTGAGTCTAACATGACATTATGACGGTGTTTTTAACGACAGGCACTAATGAAATGTTCTGTTTATTGTGACTGAAGCTGAACACGTCGTGCAGTAGCCTCGTGTTTGTTCAGTCGGTGTCATTCAGCTGAGTCGACCCGATTGTTCCTGAACCATCAGAACAGGGACTGGTTTGGCACCAGGAACTAAATGTACTCTCTGGTTCCTTGAGATGCACGTGAGGATTCCCTGAAACGGATTCAGGAAAGAAGTTTGAGTCTGTATCTTTGACTCGCTGCCTAACTGCTGTGAGGTGATGAAAACTAACACCAGCATGAAGACTCCTGGTTCTACCAGTAACAGTTGTTGTTTGGCTGCAGACGTGAAACATCAGGTGCAACATGTCAGATTGCTGCCATGCGTGTTTCCATGGTTACCTGATATCAACCAAAGTGTCTCTGTCTCCTTCCCCCCCTCTCCCTTTAGTTCAGGGGGTCAGACGCCTCGGAGAGACCTGGAGAAGCAGCTCACTGGAGAGGAGAAGTAAGTCCGTTGTTAGCGGAGATTCTGTTCAGGTTGATGATCCAATTTGTGTCATGACTGTAAAATGCCTTCATGCTCTAATGCTCAGTAAACACATCACGTTCCTCAGACTACCCATCGCTGCTGCTCCTCTTTTCAGCCTCTGTCTCAAACACTTGGTTTGAGCTTCTGTCTCTTTAAGATAAAGCCCCGCTCTGATTGGTCAACGGCTTCCAGAGCGGGTAGTAAATGTTGGGCGTGGCTTTGTTAGGAGGCGTGTCAGACTTGTTCGTTATGTAACTGTAGAACATTGTTTTGTCATGTGACAGATTTGGTCTCTGGTTACGTAGGCTGAGATTTTGAAATGTTTGATTTTGTCTTTGGTTCAAGAAACTTAACTTATCGTGGACTTTTAAAATCTCACAGGAAGTCACGGTATTATTATTATTATTATTATTATAACAACTGTATTCTCTCTCTTCCCCCCCCAATAGAGCTCTGCGACCCGGTGACCCCGGGTTCTGCGCCCGGGCTCGAGTCCCAATGCCGTCCAACAAGGACTATGTAGTTCGACCCAAGTGGAACGTAGAGGGTGACTCCAGCAGGGTGAGTAGGGGGGGGGGGAGGTTGAAGTTGAGTGAAAGTGTCTAAAAAAGTTTTTTGACAAATTGTTAAAAATAATTGAAACAAATCTTGTAATAAATAATAAACAGAAATCATTCACAGGATAAATATAATAATTCTTAGATGAAGTGTTTATACGGGTTTGTCATATTTAATATGTTTGATAAAGATGATCTGAGAATATGATTTTGTTTGAAGAACTGATCATTAAATACATTTATTTAAGAAAAAAGCGTATTAAATACGCTGTTAATGATCCACTGGTAATTCAAAGTAGTTGAAATGACTGTAAATACAATGTAAATTGTGGGGAAATGTATGTTTATAAAAAACATTTTCCACTTTTACACAAAATATATTGAGATGAAAATGCTAAATGATTTTCCTGTTAATCGATGACCTCGGAGGTCAGGAGCTGAGCTGTGATTGGTCCTCTGTAGAGCGGCTATAAGAAAGGCATCAGCCTGCTGGAGAAGCACAAACGCCGTTTTGCAGAGGAGAGGAAAAGGCATCGTCCACAGGGAGCGGTCAAGATCAGCATAGAGGGCAACAAAATGCCCCTGTAGTTCCTGCGGTTGACCAGTGGGGGGCAGTAAGTCCTTTTGCATGGTGTGCAGTGACGGTCCAGCTGTGTGTGGCGTCCACAGAGTGACCGTGAGGTTTCTGACCTGTGACCTCACAGACCTGTGACCTCACTAACATGACTCACGTGTGGAGACGTGCACACGTGATGAACATGGTGGAGGCTCATCGTTCATGACATGATGCATGGCGCCCTTCACCTCTACCTGTGGTGCGGAGCTTCATCTCTGGGTGGGGTTTAAACGGCGAGCTAACCAGAGGAGCACACTGGGCGACTGCCGTCACGAAGCTGAAACGATAATTTCAATGATTGTTGAAGCAGAAGGTTCCGACTTCTCCGACTGCGAACACGTCGGGAAACAAGAAGTGAATTGATTTTCTTTTCAGTGAAAGTTCACGTGTGAGAAGATGAAATGTTCTAATTAAAGCTCAGTTATGAAAGATGCTGTGAACGAAGATTCTGTCAATTAATCTACTGAGCAATCGTTTCAGTTCAAATTAAAACAACTGTGACTCAGCACCTCCTGCACATATTTCACAATAAAAGTCCAACAGCAGCTTCAGAGGCTGTTTTACCTTCGTTCATTCGCTCTCGAAACAGGAAATGAGATTCACGATGTCGATCGGTGGAAGAACTGAAAACTTAAACGAAAGTAATACATCATCAGTGTAACTGTAACTGAAATGTGTATAAAGACCTGACTGAAGTCAGATGGACTCATTTGGTTTTCACGTGTGTGTCTGTTCTTTCCTTCAGGGTCCCATGAAGAAGGGAATGTCCCGTGTCGATAAACAAATGCGTAGAATTGCTGACATCCGCCGCCTGACGAAGCCGGGGCACGCTGTTAAAATCAGTGTTGAAGGAAACCGGATGCCGCTCTGATTTTAACCTCCGTAGGATTTATTCACTTCTTTTTCTTTTTAATGTTTTGTTCCTGAACACCCCCCCCCTCCTCCTCAGGTCCTGCCCTGCCTTGCTCAAGGGCTGAGGTCAAAGCGTGAACGTCTGCTGATGTCACAGATATTTGACAGATTTTGACCCCCCCCAGGTTTTCCAGAACCTAATTCAGGAACCAAAGGATCCACCTCTGCCTTTTTGTTTCTGAATGTGAAGGTGTTTTTATTTGGCGGCCCACGTTGTCCCCTCTCTGCTGCCGTAGCAGCTGTGCAGGTGTCGTCAGGACGCAGCTCACACAGGAAACGCTGCGTCTGATCTCAGTCTGTGAATGTTCTGTATCTGATGATGATTTTGTTAATAAAGTCACAAACTCTCTTCACTCTGCTGTTCTCCCTGTCGCTTCTTACAGTTCGTTCACTCTCTGTTGCTTCGTGATGTTTTCAGACCAAACACATCAAAGAGCCTCAAAGTCTAACACACACCCATCAGTACATAAACATCCCATAATCTAATCATCAGTATTTTAATACATGTCTCTTTTCCGTGCTGGTGTCCTCGTCCTCTTTTCATCACTCAACCTGAGCTCCTCTAACGTATGTTAATGTCTCTTTATTATCAACAAATCCATTTATTTTCCAGATTAAGATGCATCGTCTGATCAGATCAGAAGAAAAAACACTTTCAGATCCGTGATCGTTGACTTTTTATTAAGCACGAGAACACGTAGATTAAGAAGCGTTTTCAAACCAGAATCAGTGAACGGGTCCGAACAGGAACAAAGTCAGTTCCCTGACGAGGAAACGTTTTCCACTGCACCAGTGTGTCGCACCATCGTCGGCCTGTAAATCGTGTCGTGTCGAACACGTCTGTTGTGCTGAAGCTGCAGAACCTGAATCTGCAGTTGTTTTACTGCAGCTCCTGACAGGAAGGAACAGCACCAGCAGGCGTCTGTTGATTTTAAAGGAACATTCTGTCAGTCGTTCATGTTTTAGCTTTTCTACTGTGGATGTTTCAACAAACTGGTTTCATGAGCTGATGGAACCACTGGGAGGTGAGATACAGATTCCCACCCTGTGGTGTATCTGCAGCCTGGTGGTGCAGTGGAAACGTCTCAGCTCTTCCTGCTGCAACAGACCTGCTGCACCAATGAAAACATAAAACTACGACACACAAACTCAAGTTGTGTCAGACATTTCAGTTCGAGGTGACGGACACCTCCGGTCGGGGGGGGGCGGGGGGTTGTGATGCATTCAGGCCTCTGATGATCCTCAACAGTTTTGAGATTTGATGATGAGACATTCTGATCAATTGAACAATAACCTGGAGATCCAGATTCCTCCAGTTGAATCAGTCACGATGTTTGATGATGTTTACTTGTCTCAGTCCGGTTAATCGCAGAATGTTTCGTATTAAGACTTCCTGCTGCTGTGGACGTGAACAGGATGAAAACCACGTGAAGGATCGAAGTCAAATCGGTTTGGTTTGATCTTTTCTTTGGTCCTGACACTTCTGCAGATGTGACGGATTCACGGAGCAGCACCTGAATGCATCGTTGCACATTCATTGCTGTGGGGGGTGCACAGTTGAAGGAAGGTGGATGATTGACGGGTGATAGGCATTTGGTGGGCGTGTCCCAGCAGTTGACTGGCAGTCGGTGATTGGCTGTTTCATGCATCTGTGGTGAGTCTGCAGAGAGAATTTAAAGTTCTGTGTTTTAACATCAACGTCAAACGAAGCTCGTTATTTTCATCGTGAATGACAGTGACTGTACCTGTCCAGAGGGGGCGGGCTTTCAGCTGTAGGGGGTGGAGCCTATCCTCTGCTGTTCGGTAGACGACTCATGCCAATCCTGTCCATGGGAGGAGGATTGACTCGTCGCCGTGGCAACTCTGCGACTTTACTTTAAAACAACAAGAAGAACAGATAAACAACACCGCAGAGGAAACTGGTGCCACCCAAAACTTTCCCCTGAGAGAACTGCAGCTCATATTCTCAACTTTTTCAAACACCTTTCAGGGCTTGACTTTATTCTCAGGATTATGGGTTAGGTGTGTCTCAGGATTATCTCAGGTGTGTCTCAGGATTATCTCAGGTTTGTCTCAGGATTATCTCAGGTGTGTCTCAGGATTATCTCAGGTTTGTCTCAGGATTATCTCAGGTGTGTGTCAGGATTATCTCAGGATTATCTCAAGTTTGTCTCAGGTGTGTCTCAGGATTATCTCAGGTGTGTCTCAGGATTATCTCAGGTGTGTCTCAGGATTATCTCGGGATTATCTCAGGATTATCTCAGGATTATCTCAGGTGTGTCTCAGGTGTGTCTCAGGATTATCTCAGGATTATCTCAGGTGTGTCTCAGGATTATCTCAGGTGTGTCTCAGGATTATCTCAGGTGTGTCTCAGGATTATGGGTTAGGTGTGTCTCAGGATTATCTCAGGTGTGTCTCAGGATTATCTCAGGATTATCTCAGGTTTGTCTCAGGATTATCTCAGGTGTGTCTCAGGTGTGTCTCAGGATTATCTCAGGTTTGTCTCAGGTGTGTCCCAGGATTATCTCAGGTTTGTCTCAGGTGTGTCTCAGGTTTGTCTCAGGTGTGTCTCAGGTTTGTCTCAGGTGTGTCTCAGGATTATCTCAGGTGTGTCTCAGGATTATCTCAGGTGTGTCTCAGGATTATCTCAGGTTTATCTCAGGATTATCTCAGGTGTGTCTCAGGATTATCTCAGGTGTGTCTCAGGTTTATCTCAGGTGTGTCTCAGGTGTGTCTCAGGTTTGTCTCAGGTTTATCTCAGGTGTGTCTCAGGTGTGTCTCAGGTTTGTCTCAGGTTTATCTCAGGTGTGTCTCAGGTGTGTCTCAGGTTTATCTCAGGTGTGTCTCAGGTTTGTCTCAAGATTATCTCAGGATTATCTCAGGTGTGTCTCAGGATTATCTCAGGTGTGTCTCAGGATTATCTCAGGTTTGTCTCAGGATTATCTCAGGTGTGTCTCAGGTTTATCTCAGGTGTGTCTCAGGATTATCTCAGGATTATCTCAGGATTATCTCAGGTGTGTCTCAGGATTATCTCAGGATTATCTCAGGTTTGTCTCAGGATTATCTCAGGTGTGTCTCAGGTTTGTCTCAGGTTTATCTCAGGATTATCTCAGGTGTGTCTCAGGATAATCTCAGGTGTGTCTCAGGATTATCTCAGGATTATCTCAGGTGTGTCTCAGGATTATCTCAGGTGTGTCTCAGGATTATCTCAGGTGTATCTCAGGTTTGTCTCAGGATTATCTCAGGTGTATCTCAGGATTATCTCAGGTGTATCTCAGGATTATCTCAGGTGTATCTCAGGATTATCTCAGGTGTTTCTCAGGTTTGTCTCAGGTTTATCTCAGGTGTGTCTCACACTCGTCCTACCTCTGCTTGTTTGTTGCCTGTTTGGTTTCCATGGAGCTGATTGACAGGCGGTCCAGAGGTGCGTTGTTGCCGGGGAAACTCCTCTTCCTCTTTGGCTCCATGACATCATTCTCCATCCTCACCAGGTCGTCCAGTAGGAGCAGCTTTGCCGTTAGCCCCTCCCCTTCCCTCTTCACTCCTCCGGGACGGAAACGAAAAGCTGCCAGAGGCCTCAAAAGGGGCCGGCCTACATGCTGGAGCACAGGGACAGGATGGGATGAGGCTACGTCTTGAAATTAAAGGTTACCTGATGATATGAGGTGAGTATTAATGCAGATATATATTTAATGAAATTGTCAATGATTCCTAAAATGTCGTTATCAAACACAGGTTTGATATTTTACAGTTTTACAATTAACTTTATCAGAAATAATGATAAATACAAATATAACCATATATATATATATAATAATTTAACATCAGTAAAAAATGCGATGTCTGCAGGGTGGAGGTCAATGAAACATCTGACTGATACGTCACATGGAATCATCTGGAGATGATGCAGACAGATGTAGATTGAATATATATACACATCTGAGGTCGTCCTGAGTGTCTCTTCCTCTTTGTATCACTAAAGTCTTTTATTTTCTGTGAGGGAGGCTCCGATTAGAACAATATTGACCTCAGCAGAGAAAAGCCTCCCCGCTCCGCTCAGTGTTTTCTTACGTCAGGACTCCATGTTGTGGATCAGCTCTGACGTCACGACCCCGACAGCGGGCCGTGGCCGACTTCCTGTCCGCCCGCTGCCTCTGATGAGTCAGACGATCAGGTTTCATCCAGACTAAACAGAAACCACCTTCAGGGCCTGTGATGTCGGCACAGGGGCCCACAGAGGGAGGGGCCGTTTGGTTTGGCCCTCGGGATGATTTGATAAGAAACAATCTGATCTGATCCAGGTCTGAAGCATCAGTTCAACACAGGAATCAAAAACCGGTCATGGAGAGAAACGTGCCACAGTGCTGATGATGAATGTTCACAATCAACTTTCTCCTTCTTAGCTGGAATGAATCTAAAACCATGGATGGTCAGCATCAGAAAATAATTCATAAATATCAATTTATAAATTGTTTTCATCCTGTAACATTTACACACACCTGCGGCTGCTGTCGGGCTCTGAAGCTTTCAACGCTGCAGTGCAGCACAGTGATGATCAGCAGGAAGGAGAACAGCAAACATCTGCAGGACTGCATCTACAAGAAGAACAAGAGGAGCACCTGAATGCACCAGTCGCGGTTTACGTCATTGTGTTTCATAAATTGTATTTGTATTACCTTCTTTATACGTCACTAATAAAACTTTCTGTATGAAACATGAGTCGACCATTGACGGCACAATGAACTCAGAGGATAGATGACAACAGAAACTTAAAAATAAGGTTAGTGGGTGGAGTTTAGGTCGTAGAGTTAAGTTATAAAACCTTCACTAATCATCACTTTCATCAAAGTGACTGAATGTGTTTCAGTGAGGAATGATGTCATCACCACAGAACATTCAGGGATATAACTGTTTTTGTCAGTTTTTATTGATTTTTCCCCATTTAAGTGTGAAACTGGACAACACGTTTCCACCAAATTTTTCTCAAGTTTCAAAGTCATCTCCCATCTCTCTCTCTCACACACACACACACACACACACACACACACACACACACACACACACACACACAGCAGGACACTTTTAGCTCAGCTGACGGGTGAAGTGTATTGTCCAGCAACATCGGCTAATTTTAGCATTTTCCATCCCTACAAATAAACGCCTTTTGACCGCCACATAAACGCACGCTTACGTGCACGGCCCTGCATACCCCTCTCTTCCCCCTGATACACACACAGACAGACACACACACAGTAACACATTATTCCCTGCAAACAGATGCTAAGACAGTCAGACTCAAGCCTTTGCCTTCAACGTCACACACATTTTTCATGATGCACCGACTGCTGTGCACGCTCCTAAACATGCACGCAACCAGTCATGCACACACACACACACACGAACCATGAACTTCTCCCATTCACACCACTGCTGATGCCGACCTACTGCAGCTCTCATTCATGCACGTGTGAGGACTCACACTCCCACACTGTGAATTCTTGCATTCACAAAAATACCCTGTATCTTGCTGCCGACTGAAATTCAGCCTCATTGTCACAGATGCATCAGAAAACACCTGAACAGTAACAAAAACTGTATCAGGAACTTTTAGTGTGATTTAATTCAACAAATTAAACCTTCATTCAAGATTTATGTTTTAATTTGAATCACAGAGAATACAGATCTATTACAACCTGTTGAGATAAGCAGCAACAACAGAGAACATAAAATATTACATTTATCAGAATTAAATTACTACTAATACAAAAATCATGCAAAACATCAGATTTCATCCTAGAAGAAGAAGAGTCGTCTCTTTTAACCACAGCATAAATCAATTCTGTGTGAATCAGATTCTGCAGCACTGATTAGTTTTGTTTAGAAAAAATAAAACAGAAGAAGAAATCCACAGCTGAAATGAGTCACAGAAAAATCTAATGACAAATGAAATATGAAAATAGTAAATGTGAAAATATTTTGCTGCAAAGAATTAAAATGTGCATCAAATGTTTCCTGCAGAGAATCTGACAAAAACCTTTCTCAAACAAATTTGGGATAATATTTAAAAAAAGAATCACCTGCATTTTTTGCAAAGTAAACCCGCAAGAGTGTGAGCCTGTGCACACCTGCACAACACACACACACACACACACACACACAGTAACATGTATAAATGAGTGTGTACCTTCAGGGTGAGTCTCTGTGAGGAGGAGCGTCTCTGTCGTCTCTTCTCTCTGTTCCTGTCTTGTTGTGGCTTCACATCAGGTTTTATAGCAGCTGCCCGGGAATCTCCTGTCCAATCAGCAGCCTCCGCTCCCGTGACATCACGTCCTGTGCTTCTTTTGACTGTGTGTGTGTGTGTGTGTGTGTCTGGAATTTCACCATCAGACCCATTACCTGTTAATGAAATCTCCTGGGAGCAATCACAGCTCCTCTCCACTCGTTCCCTCCTGCAGGTCACTTTGTAAAAACAGGTTCATATCTGTGATGTTTCCTCCACAGTCCTGCTCTGTCAGACTGAAGGTGCATCTGAACCAGGTTGATGATTGGGACAATAATTCACAGCGAGAATTTGACTCCACTTCACCCTTTCCACGCAAAGCACCAGACCTCAACTTCTCTAGGCTAAGCCAATTAGTTGATGTAACGGTTACCAGACTCGTTTTGGCCATTATGTTCATCTGGGAGGAAAGTTATCCAAATTACCAACAACTACTCGATCTCCTTTGAGTACTGAGTATAATAAGGTACCCTATGACTCGATCGCGATCACACTTGGAGAATGAGATACACTGTTTGAGGTGTTCTGGGTCTGGATCAAACTGAACCATGGTTCTGTTGGTTTGCAGAGTGAAAACACTTAGTTTGGACTTTTGGACCAATCACAGGAAGTAGAGACAGAATTAAACAGTAGAAGAAGAAGAAGAGGAAGCAGCTGCAGTCTTCACCTCCGACGATATAATGTTTGAACCATGACGACGTTCATTTGGTGCATTTGAACTAGTGGAGTTCTGTAGTACTGGAGTACTGTGGAGTTCTGTAGTACTGGAGTACTGTGGAGTTCTGTAGTACTGGAGTACTGTGGAGTTCTGTAGTACTGGAGTACTGTGGAGTTCTGTAGTACTATAGTACCGGAGTACTGCGCCAAAGCTGAAGGTGCTGATGCTGCTAGTGATACCATCATGATGTTACCATGGCAACCAAATGAAGCGCTTCATTCATTTCCTCCATTCAAACAGAAAGACTACTACCCCCCCCCCACCCCCCCACACCTGACAACATGCCCACGTCAGACGCCGTCTACAAACCAATCAGAGTAAAGTTCAGGTAGACTCCGCCCACGTAGGTGATGACGACAGGACGTACGTTTGCAAGACAAAACTCTTTAGTCCCTAAATTAAAATGTGAAACCAGAACTAACAGATCAAAGGAAACATGGAACAAACACATGGTTCAGACTCAGAGAGGAAACGACCTGATTGGATTTGAACACGTGAAGTGAAGGAACATCAGTGAGTCGCTGTAAGGCAGGAAAACATATTTGAAAATGAAAGTGTAACAGATAAAAGAGTCTGAACTTTATAAGTGTCTGTATAAGAAAGTGAAACCCTGTCGTGACAGTGGTTTGCCAGATCACAGTCAGTTGTCCTCTCTATGGCCGTTACTATGGGTGACTCTGTTGTCGTTGTTGCCATAGTGACGTCATAGAGGATGCTGGTCCAAATTTAAAGCCAACATCATTGAGCGCCAGATTCATGACTCACCTGTCGCTCTGTGTTTCTCACCTTAACAGGTTGTGTGAGTTTAAACTTTACAGTTTGACCTCTGCTGGTTCTCGTCCAGCCTCACCTCCAGGAGGGAACGTCAAGTGAACCCACGGCGACACGGGACTCAGCTGACGGAGCTGCAGCACCTGGTTCCACACCAGTTTAATATCGTCATGGTTTAACAGAGACCAGCTGATCTCACATCTGCAGATCGGCTCTGTGTGTGTGACCGTCCTGTGTGTGTGTGCATCTATCTATCGTTATGAGGCCACTTCATCATTGTGAGGACATTTTGTCTGGTCCTCACAAAGTAAATGGTCTGTTTGAGGGTTGAGACTTTGTTTTAGGGTCGGAATCAGGGTTAAGTTTAAGTTAAGGTTAGAGTTAGGCATTTAGTTGTGATGGTTAAGGTGAGTGGGGGGGTCAGGGAATTCAAAAAGCCAATGAGTGTCCTCACAACTATAGAGAGAGACGTGTGTGTGTTTGCATGTGTGTGTGGGGGCGGGTGGATGGGGGGTTACATGACATCAGAAGGTCGTCACTAATTAAAGGGCGAGTGGACTGGGGGGGATTTCCGTCATTATTAGCCTGTTAGCTGCAGTGTCATTACTGTTATTAACCCAGGTGTGTTTTCTCAATGACCCAATTCTCCGTCCTGAATGAATGGAGCGAGGGATGGAACAGAGGTCGTCCAGTCCCACGAGGTGCGGCCCACCATGGGGGGGGGGGGGGGGGGGGGACCCTGTCACCCCTGGCAACAGCAACACAAAGAAAAAAATCCTCTGGAAACCGAACCTCCATCACCAAGAAGGAAGTCGAGTCGTCGTCCGGTGAGTTTAACGAACACAGAAACATGGTTTGTTGATGTGGTGTCACCTCACAGGAAGAAGGTTCCCGGTTCGGTTCTGTGTAGAGTTTGTTCTCTTCCTCCCACAGTCTCAAATATCTGCCCCACTTCCTGTACTTGTTTCAAAATAAAAGCACTGTAGACGATCCAGTGTCCTGTATTTAGAACATCTACTTTTACTCAACATATGCAGTGGCAGCAGAAAGCTCAGGTAGCCGCTCTGCAGCGGACTCACGCCCTGTGTGGTCCGGCATTTGGTTAGCAACCAAGATGGCTGCCGCTGAGGAGCAGAGGTCTGTGGTAAAATGATTTAAAAGGAATGATTGTACTTTCTCTTTAAGAACAACTGATTGCTTGTTGGTCTTTTCAGTCTCTTAGAAATCAGAACTGATCTGCTGACACCAGGTTACATAACTTCTACTTCCTAAACCTCATTAACAGGATTTTCCATGATTTCTTTCCGACAGTTGTTCAGCTTCTGCTCTGATGATTCAATCCGAGACAACATTTCTTCTCTTATTTCACAGCTGTGGACACAGCAACAAACTGATGGTCGTAACAGAAGCCAAACAATATCCTGCAGACTCCTGTGACCCCCCCCACCTTAGAAAACTGAAACTTAAACATGTCTTTTGTCGACTGAAGAGGAAAAGAAAGTGTTGCTCATTTGTTTCACTGCAGGATTTGACCCGGTGTCCTCCCGTCAGTCCACTGTCCTGCTGGCTCAGCAGTAATGGTGTCCAGCTCCAGTTCGCATCACAGCTGATGATTCGCTGAGATCAGATGACTCCGATCTTCAAGCCAAATCAAGCTTGGAGGATTCCCCTGGATATTCCCCGCTGTCCTCCATCTCTTGCCTGCAGCTCTCCTCGACCTCACTGTTTTCACACTGAAAACTGAGATTTAACTCTCTGACGCTCAGATCTGATTTACCGACATGATGCCAGTCTGGACCTCATGATGAACTGCAGCAAAGTTCCACATGAACCTCAGAAGAATTTAAATCCTCCACCAACAGTCATCTTATGAAACCACCTTTAAATTCACTACATCCAGAATTTTATTTGTATCTGCACCAAATTACACACACTCATAAATATGTGTCGGACTCTTTTCATCAAGCTAAATGAATTATTCTCATTTCCTGTAGTTGTTGTTTGTCCTGTGAAGCAGCAGCAGCAGGTTGTCGGGTCCGACTCGTTCACACCAACAGGAACATGTGGGGAACATCCAGGCGAGGGGCGGAGCCTGTAGAGCAGCAGGAGGCTGGACATAGGCCGGCTTGTTGCTCCGTCACTGTGAGCTGAACACTCATCTAAATCACGACTGTTTCCTGTCCTGGCTCCTAAACGGTGGAATGAGCTCCACATCGACATCCGGACATCAGAAAGTTTACACATCTTCCGCCGCAAACTAAAAACACACCTCTTCCGACTACACCTGGAATAACATTTTTAAACTAACAATTTAGTAGCACTTAAATGTCACTTACTTATAGAACTTTGTAGTTTTGCTTTTTTGAAGAAATTCTACTTTCTTGATTCTTGTTGTTCTGGGTTTGTACCCTCATGGTTGATCCACTTATTGTGAGTCGCTTTGGCTAAAAGCATCAGCTAAATGAAAAATGTAAATGTACAAGTGATACAAGTGTTTACATGTGGAGGAGATGAGATATTCAAGAAATCTGTGACAATTCTGTGACTAACAACCAAATACTTTGTGCATGACCAGTGCACCTGAGTGGTCATGTGATATGTGTTTTCAGGCGTTAGAACAGATGTGGGTTAAAACTGATGCAGCCAAAACGCTCACGTGGACAGGGCTCGCTTTAGTTTGAAAAACCAGTAGAATGGACGTAGCCTTAAAGACTGTAACAAAAAAACCCTACTGGAATCTTCTTTTAGACCTGAACACGTCCTGCAGAAGAAACTCCAGAACTCCTTGATCCTCCTCAGGAAAACCTCTCAACATCTGCATTCAGGACATGGAGATAGAATCTGAGAGTTTAGACTTTACACGTCTCTGTCTGCTGAGCTTCAGGATCTGATGTGGTTTCCAGATGGGAACAAACATAATGACGCCTCTGCAGACAGGAGCTGCTTTCTGTGTGTCTGTGATAATGAAAGCTGCTGGGAGCTGGACCGAGTGGCGGAAAACCACAAATTAATTTAACACATCCAACTGGTGGGGTGGGCCGGGGGTGGGTGTGTGTGGAGGGGGGGATTGGGGATTCCTAGTTTCCCAGTTTCCAGAGTCTCGAACCTGCAGGAACTCCCACACACTCTGATTTAAAGGTTTCAGTCATGACTTCCAGGTTGTGACCGAGAGTCGACACCAAAACAACCTGAACCTGTGAAATCCATCACCTGCAACTAAAGGAACCTTTCAGCCCAAACTGTTTCACTCCCGAAGGTCGATTCTGCTTCACCACAACAATTTTGGTCCATCAGTGGTAATAACATTTAAATTGTACAATCTGTGAACCCAGTTGTTAAAAAGAAGAAAATCATCCTCCATCGTCCCCTCACTCGAGAACAAGACGCCGAGAAACTCAAACTCCTTCACATGGGGAAATTCTGATGTGAAATCATAAAGCTGATAATGTGCCAGCTCCTGGACGTTGTTCAGATGTTCCAGCTGCGTCACACCACACACCTTATCCTCATTGTGTGTGTGTGTGTGTGTCTGTGTGTGTGTGTCTATCTCAATGAGCTGTGTGATTGGCTCTTTACTGAGTAAACAAACAAAACAACATTCAGCCAGAAAACATACCTCTCATCCACTTTCCCAGAATCCCCTGGGACTGAATGAGCTGCAGTACAATGTCAATGAGCCGACAAATCAGCAGCAGATTACTCTCCTCTGCCCATAAAACTGTTGAGGGAATTGAACCTTCAACCCTGCAGGCTCTGAGACAAAACTCGAAACATCTTAATATTTGACGCTCATGTTTTCACGATGCAGATCAGTGAGGGACTGTAAATAAAGACGATACAGCATTCATACCTAAGACACATGAGAAAAATTTTAATGGAATAAGTAAAAATCAACAATTTAAGTTTGGCTCTGCAGGAAAATAAATTAGATTTGAATTAAAATTAGAAAGAAGCTTTTTCTCTCCCAGAGTGTGGTTCCATCTGTAGCCACAGGGTGACAGTAGAGTAAAGGAGAAATGGAAGCTGAGGTGCCGCAGTCTCAGGACGATGATGAAGATGATGGTGATGAAGATGACGAAGGTGATGATGATATCAAAATCAGTCAACATCAGTCAGAAATGATGGCTGTGTGACTGAATTAAATGCCGTTGTTTTATATATATATATATATGAGGATATATATTGATATAGATTTATATTTATGTGGGTAATAATACGATTATTGAAAAATAACCTTTATTTAGCTGGAACAGAACTTTTTAAATCTCCAGATCCCTTGAAACAACCAAATGTGTTTCTCTGAAAGCTCCATACGAACCATCAGGGACTCTCTATACAAGAATCTTATAAAATCCCAAATGAAACCTGCAAGTCCTCAACAAGAACCCACTTCATTTCCATTTAGAACTCCCCTAGTGACCACAGAACAACACCATGAAACCCACGAACACTTTAATAATCAGAACCTTATTTGCAAACCACCAAACCCACTTTTAAATCCCTTAAACTATTGCAAGGACCCTGAGATCCTAGTTTGAATCTATATCTTCCTGTAGAACCTCCTGTAGAACCCTCATAGACATTCATACAGTGCATCTATTAGCAGCACTTTTATTATACACTTCGGCATACAGATGGGGATCAGACTTCCGACCTTCTGGTTGGAGGACGACCACTCTACCCCTCAGCCACAGCTGCCCGTTGTCTCTCTATGTCCATCCTGCAATATGGTGACGTCTCTGACTCTCGCCCAATGTTGCTGAGATTGTTCCATCTGCGACCCTCAGAGGAACAGTTCTATAGATGATGGATGTGTCTTTGTGTCTTTGTGTCTTTGCACTGACACAAACACGCGCCTTGTATTTTTCTATACACGAC
>CM048047.1:25101937-25121937 GCA_026259375.1 Verasper variegatus
GGTTAGAGGCCTAGAGGTGTGTCTCTCTCTCTCTCTCTCTCTCTCCCCCTCTCTCTCTCTCTCTCTCTCTCTCCCCCTCTCTCTCTCTCTCTCTCTATCTCTCTCTCTCTCTCTCCCCCTCTCTCTCTCTCTCTCTCTATCTCTCTCTCTCTCTCTCTCTCATGAGGCTTTAATTGGCCCTGAGCTCTCAGCAGGACGCCATCGTGGACATAAAAGAAGCTTTAGCAGCACGAGGCTGAGGTGTCCACACACACACACACACACACAGCTGAGATTGATGGTTAGAGTAGACAGACTGATGTGCATACATGGTTTTGTGTGTGTGTGTGTGTGTAGTGACCTGGGCGGAAGTCAGCCGATCCAGCCTGTTATCTTTAATTCATCTCCACAGGGGACAAACACACTCAGGAATAACCAGGCAGGTTAACACACACACACACACACACACACACACACACACACACCTGTATATATAGTAAAAAACAGATCTGTCAAATCAGAGTGATGACTTGTTTGCTGTTGTGTGGTGATTTCTGGTCTTTGTGGGTCTGTGGTTGATGTGTTAGGGTTGTTGTGGTTTATGTTCAGGTATATTACCTATTTAAATACCTTGGTTAAATATAAACGCTGGAGACAGATTTAAAATCGAGTTCAGTGTGTGTGTGTGAGTGTGTGTGTGTGTGTGTGTGTGTGAGTGTGTGTGTGTGAGTGTGTGTGTGTGTGTGTGTGTGTGTGTGTGTGTGTGTGTGTGTGTGGACGTCCAGTGGAGAGCAGGCAGCCGCTGCTGTTGTCCAACAAATCCTGTCGTCCGTCCCCCTGTCATTAGGATCCCAGCAGGGTGGAGGTGTGTGTGTGTGTGTGTGTGTGTGTGTGTGTGTGTGTGTTGGGGGGGTAACATCTGCTTCCTGAACCAGAGTGGAGCTAGACGACAGGTACGTGTGTAAGATGTACCTGGCGTCAGAAATAAACACAAAAAACTAAAACACCAGCAGAAAAAAACACAATCCCAAATTTAGAAATTTGAATAAATAAGATTTTAATTAAATAAAACAATAACAACAACAAACAAAATCAACTAAAATGTAATTCTCTTCTGAGGCAGCTCAGTGTGCTCAAAGGCTCCTCGGCAGAGACAGGTTTCACTAAATGAAAGCAGCTGGCTCCTGAACCTGAGGCTACAGACGGTCAGTAATCCTCCGACGGGCCGTCTGTCTGCCAGCCCGACTACGGCAACCCGGAGGCTCAGTTTAATTGGCAGAGGGCGTCCTGATCCGCTAAGAACTCAGCATGTCATCAAGAAACAAGAGAGGACGACCTGCTGACACACACACACACACACACACACACTTCCTTTTTGAATAGTTGTACGTCCACTCTGACACCTCAACATCAGACCATTGAGTGTCAAGTTGTCTCAGACGGTTCAACAGAACAGCTGGGCAGCTTCACCACATCATCCACTAGGATTCAAACCAGCAACCTCCTCTCCTGCAGACTCCACATATGGCCGCCCCTGCCGTGCTCTCTCTGCTGCTATTCGATGTTGAGCACGGCGGCTGGCGGAGGTGATTAACGCCCCTCCACGACCACTTAACCAGACACAAAGGCTGATGGGAGAAGTCAAATGTCATGGTCGGTCAGGTTCCCTGTGGGGGGGTGAAAAAGTGGGGGGTCAACAGATTTGTGTCTCAACTGGGGGAAACGTCTGCTGCTCGTCAGGCAGCACCACCGCTGACCTCTGACCTATAACAGCTGACCTCTGACCTCTGCTGCTTCAGGTTCACCTCTGAAACTTCACTGACTTTATAATCAAATTAGTTTGATTCAAATAAACAAGAACTAAACAGTCTCCTCTCTCCTCCTTCACTTGTCTCCTCCTCTCCTCCTTCACTTGTCTCCTCCTCTCCTCCTTCTCTTCTCTCCTCCTCTTATCTCCTCTTGTCCTTCTCCTCCACAGTGTCAGTTTGTGGTAATTGTTGGTGCAGTTTAACTGACCTGCTAACTGTGTGTGTGTGTGTGTGGCTGCAGTATAGGTCACAAACCCTCCTCCTCCATGTTAGCAGATGGAACATGGACCAAACTTTAAAAAAAGAAGCAGAAGTTAAATACATGATTGTAAAAGATGGTTCTGTAGATGTGTTGTCTGTTTTGATTTCCTCTTCTTCTTCTTCTTCTTCTTCTTCTTCTTCTTCGTCTTCGTTCTTTCCCAACAATAAAATGAATTCTATGAATATTAAAATAAGTTATTATTCTCAAAACATAGAAAAAAGTATTTTACCTCTAAACTTTATTGCTCAAATGATTCTGAACATTCTGAATTCATTCATACACAATGAGGAAATACATTTTTATCATATCAACATATCATATTTTTACATATTGTCAAATGGCTGCAAGAATATTGTATATTTATTATAAATCTCTAAAAAATATTTTTCTGGATTTGGCTGATACAACACAAGAAAAATCTTTATCATAATTATTATTAGATAGATAATACAGCATCATTTAAGAGAAATAAATAACAGAATAAAAGAAAACCAAGTCATAAATAAATGGAAGCTGCAGTTTGTCTTTGATTCATGATGTTTTATTTGAGAATAAATATTTTTTATATTTATTATTTAATGTGAACTGAATAAAGCAAAAGGAAGTGAACTCCGCTTCTTCACCTGAGCGACTCAACTCACTGCGTCATCAGCTGAGACCATACAGCTGATTGGACAGAGGGACGGACACACACACACACACACACACACACACACACACACACACACACACACACACACACACACACACACACACACACACACACACACACACACACACACACACACACACACACACACACACACACCTGTCTGTGCTGCCGGAGCTTTTCCTTCACGTCTCTGAGTCAAACACACGGATCCTTCAGGACCGTTTCTCCTCCTCACTTCTTCTTCTTCTTCTTCTTCTTCTTCTTGTGTCGGGATTTATTTTCATCAGGACCTGAACTGTTCATTTACCATCAGGACAAACCTGCTTCCATTATTTAGCTTTTTCCTCTTGCAGATTTTGTACTTGGAATCTCCGTAGCGCGCTTTTACGCACAGCCTGACGCAACACGTGCAGCGTGAGAAGAGGATTTCTGCGCAAACTGCGTCTCAGTGAGTTCACACGCATGTTTCTTCTCGTCCAGCTGCTCTCATCCTATTTACAGCGTTCGGTTCGGAGCCCTTTAACTTTATCAGGGGGATTTATCAGATAAAACAAAAACATCCATGTAGTAAAAAACAGCACGTGACGGTAAGAAATTATATTTTTTAAAAAGCTGTAAATATTTCAGTGCAGCTTTTTTGAGCATCCTGATACATTTACTATGTTATATGTCTAATTTATTATGTCAAATATAAAAGATAAGATATAAGATCAAATATGTTTAGATGAGATCAGATAAATGAAGATAAGATAAGGGGGTTATGTGTTGTATTACAGCAGCAAAGAGAAGAATCATAAAAGTAAAAGTAATAAATAAGTAGATAAAAACACAAGGGGAAGGTAAATATATAAAATATAATATAGCTGAAGAATCTTATTTTTATTTGTTGTTTGAGTTATTCAAACGAGTGATTTCACTTAAATCCAGTGTGAGGCTTCAGTTTTGATCTTGATGTGTCTAACACACTAAAAGGACACCCGGTGTGAGTCTGGTTCCAACTCTTCAGAACTTTTCTTCATGTCCGAACCAATCAGGAGCTGATTAGAGCAGCATCATAAAGACCTGATGTCCCTGAAGGAGTCTGCAGGCGTCTACATACTTTTGGCCATGTGGTGTTTAATTTCACTGAATACTTCAATGTTAGAAAGAGAAGAGTCTGAATATGTGAGTGAAGTGTTGATCATCACCATATCAACAACCACACACACACACACACACACACACACACTGCCTTCATACACACACACACACACACACACACACACATACAAACACACACACACACACACAGTCCCTTCATTCACACACCGACTCTCTCTGTAGGGACCCTCCTCCTCCTCTTCATCATCATCGCTCCAGGACTCGGCCCTCGGCCCGACATTGTTGACGTTTCCATGGAAACCCTGGCCCCAGTTTGGGCCCATGACCCCTGTGACCTGAGCGACCTCAGAGAGAAGCAGCAGGCACCACCGACCGAGTGGGGTGAGTCCAGTCATCACAATACACACAGTTACAAGTTACAGTTACAAGTTACATGTTACAGTTACAAGATTTGTTATAAGTTACATTTACAGTTATAAGTTCCAGTCACAAGTTACACTTGTAGTTTGAGTTACAAGTTAGTTACAGTTGTAACATACAGTCATAAGTTACAGTTTATTAAAAATTGCATTTACAGTTAAAAGATATTGTTATAAGTTACAGTTACTGTTACAAGTTGTAAGTTCCAGTTCTAGTTACAGTTACAAATTCATTTTCATTGATATGATTATTATGCAGCTGTTTAATATTTCATTGTAATTTTTGTTTGTAAAATCTTCACTTGCAAAGTAACTTGTAACTCAATGCTAAGCTAAGTGTGTCTTCAAAGCTAAGCTATGTGACATTGATCTAAACGTCGTAACTCATAGAATAAATTGTTCCTTTAATACATTTGTTAGCCTTCATGTTGCAGCAGCTGTTGATTATTAATCTTTTAACATTTAAAGCAGAACACACTCAACAACATGAAACCAGCCAATCAGAGCTCAGTATTTCTGAGGCAACATTCAGCAGAGTGCGATGGCGGCGACTCGTTCATCAAATACCAGAGTTTCCCGCTCGTCTCGGTGAACTCTGGGTAACCAACCGAAACACTCCCGACAGGTTCTGCGTGACAGATCTGTCTCTGCTCCCTTGCTCCACAACCGTTTATATATGAAGATTCATCTTTTAATCTTCTCCCTGTCGCTTTGCTTAGAGACTTCAATTCATCCAGTGTCTCTGAAATATGATCTGGTTTCTGCTGACGGTGAAAACCTCAGCATCAGAGTCAATAGGCGCAGTCCCTCTGGTGGCCACTAGATGCTGCACATGCAGACAGCAGACGGATGATGTGTAATCGTACGAAAGATATTTTAGAAGCAACGTTTTATTCTCTCTCTATGTGTCAGAGTCTCACTGTGTCTTCAGCTGCTCGCCCCCTGCTGCTCGGATGTGGACGGAGCAGCTGTCGCCTCACATCCAGAGAAACAAACAGGTACGAACACGTGAACAGCGTCAACATCATCATCAACACTGTTCCTCCTTCAGACTATTTCCTGTAACTAAGCAACCAACTGCAGAAGAGACAATCTACTTCCTGTTTACATCACATGACCAGTGTACGGTCGACCTGCTTTGTGTTAACTTATCGTTAACTTGTCGTTATATATCATTAATGCATCGTTAATGTATCACTGTGTGTCCAGCTGCGGGACGTTCTGCTGCAGAGGGAGGAGGAGCTGGTGCGACTGCAGGAGGAGAACAACAAGCTCAGAGAGTTTCTCAGCTCCTCATTCGTCAGGAAACTCGAGGAGAAAGCTAAAGTCTGTTCACCATCATCAAACTGTGACTGTGTCCCTTCTTTTTCTAATGACAATACATCAGTCGATCAATCAATCAATCAATCAAATTTTCAACATGACTGAACTTACTTACACATCATAATCTAATCTATTTGTTTGAAGTCTTGGGTTCTGGAGCTTGCTAGTCGATCCTAAATGCACCAACCATCCTGGTTTTTGTTAATAACTTGGGAGGAAGTAGAGACGTGTCGTCCATCTTTATTTACTGTTATTCAAACTCTAGTTGATTTCCATAATGAAACTGAAACAGAAACACTTTCTGTAATAAAGTCATTAATAAAGACAGTAAGGTGTGTTCACGAGCTCTCTCTCTCTGTGCTCCCTCAACAGAAGCTAACAGCTGATGGGAGGAGAAAACTGAAGAGAAACCTGATGTACGTCAACGACGAAGAACCGCTCCAGGCCTGTGGTCATCAGCTCACGGCGTCTCCGCAGGTCAGCAAGAGAGCCTGCAGGAACCTCACTGCCGAGTTCAGCTCAGAGTCCTCCGAAACCTCTGCCGCCTCCTCAGAGCCAAATCTGGACCTGTGGGTTCTAAGAACACTAGGACTGAAGGACAGAGACACCATCGATACATCCAACAAATCCTTGTCCTCACCTAGACACAGCCTCAGAAGTTCAGTTTATGATGCCACGGCCACGTCTTCCTCGTCCTCTGGATACACTTTGAACTCTCTGAGCCCTTCAGCTGCTGCTGCGACACACTCCTCTGCCCACAGCTTCTGCCAAAGCTCAACACTTCACACTGAGTACATGGACAATGCTGCCAAAAGCCAAGAAGTAAACTGTGGTGATCCTGCCGAGTCATCTCAGAACTGCACAACTTCTCCAGGTCAGCGCTCTGACTTCACTGCCACGCAACTGAGCGGACGGCGTGAAGCTCCTGCAGCTGTGACCAGGAGCCACAATACATTAACCAACTTCCAGTCCCCACTGATAACAGAGAACTTCACCAAGTCACCAGACAGAGCAGAGATCTGCTCCGTCACTGCCTCCAGTCGAACGCAGTCTCTGGTGGGACACCCAGCCGACCGTCCAGCATCCTGGTCTTCACTGGAAGACAGCCAGAGACCATCAGAGGGCACAAACCAGTTCGGTCCACCGGTAAAAATAATTATTTTTTCTCCTGTTTCATCTTCAAGTCCAGTCCCGAACCAACCCTGTACTCCTGCTCCAGGCTGCAGCCCAACAAGCCCATCAGCGGGCTCTCAGCCTGCCGCCGCGGCACAGACACCTCGCAGCCGGACAGATTTGGCATTCACTATGTCGCTCAGTCCATCCAGCAGCGTCAAGACCCACAGCTTCCCTCAGGGACAAGCCTTCGTCTCAAAGGACACAGACGGAAGGTGGAACTTCACCTGGCTGCCCAGACAAGGACCATAGGAAGCTGGGTCATTATGCACCAAAAAGACTATGAAGAAACTCCACGTTCCCTCTCGTTGTTCCCTGAATAAATGTCCCAGGACAAAACTGTCGAGATTTCAGTTTCCTGAACTTGTTGCTGACTTCCTACTTCTGTCCTGGATCTGGAGGTTCTGATTATACACAACAAACTGAGAAGCAAGTAAAGACCTTAAAAAGAGCAACACTTCAGTCCCATCAGGTGCATTGTGAAACTGACTTCAATAAGGATCTCATTCAGATTTTGAAAAAGTTGTGGTGCATTTTGTTCAATGTCATTCAGTAAGAAAAACGTTTGTTAAACTGTGGAACAAGAATAACCAGCTTGTTTTAGGATTTACAGTCACACTGTGGGGATTACGGATCAGTTTACATCTTAGATAAGTAGCTAATTCACAGCATATAACGTTAAAAACAAAGAAGTGGGGTTGCTAAGGGGGGCCGCCTACTGGCAAGAGGCTGTAACAGCAAAGGGAAAAGAGTTGACTAATCAGATTGAAAGAAATTGAAACTTTGTTAGAGTAGGCCTATAACTTTTTCAATTAAATACTTTTCATAATTTGATGCACAAGTGACCAGAAAGGGTTTCAGGGGATTAAATAGGTCTGAAAAACAAATCTGATTTTTTAAATTTTCCTGAAGTGAAATTTACTGACTGTTTATATCTAGAAAAGAAAATGTTGCTGGCTGTTAAAATAAATATAAAGATCATTGATTCTAATGCAGCACTGCGTTTAAGATGTTATTATATAAATTGTCTCTCAGCGCCTCCAACTCTGACTGACTCCCAGTGTCCCCTGGTTAAAATGAACACAACTGACTTTAAGGTTGTTTACATGTTATTTCATCTGTGAAACTGCAACTCCAGACCAGTTGGTGGCAGTAATGAACCAATTATCTCTTTACTAAACTGCCAATAAACCTGAAACAAAGAAAAATGTTACTTCGTGGAAGTTGTGTTTATTTTTGTTGGAAAGAAGAAAAACATGTCTGTTTGTTGGGCTTCGAATGAATTGACTTTTAAAGACGTATTCATGAAGCTTTTTCACTGCTGCTGCTGCTGTCACTTCATTTGGCAGATTTTTACCGATGTTTGGAACCGGTTCTCGATCCGGTGCGACCCGACAGCCATGGTAAAACTACACAAAATCTAAAACAGGGATTTGTTTCCACAACAGTTCCACAAAGTGAAAACTGCTTCAAACCAAAAGAAGAGAAGATCTGACTGTCATCAAGTTATTATCAGATTATCATCAGATTATTATCAAGTCAACATCAGGTTATCATCAAGTTATTATCAAGTCAACATCAGGTTATTATCAGATTATCATCAGGTTATTATCAAGTCAACATCAGGTTATTATCAGGTTATTATCAAGTCAACATCAGGTTATTATCAAGTTATTATCAAGTCAACATCAGGTTATTATCAAGTTATTATCAAGTCAACATCAGGTTATTATCAAGTTATTATCAAGTCAACATCAGGTTATTATCAGATTATCATCAGGTTATTATCAGATTATTATCAGATTATTATCAAGTCAACATCAGGTTATTATCAGATTATCATCAGGTTATTATCAAGTCAACATCAGGTTATCATCAGATTATTATCAAGTCAACATCAGGTTATTATCAAGTCAACATCAGGTTATTATCAGATTATTATCAAGTCAACATCAGGTTATTATGAAGTTATTATCAAGTTAACGTCAGGTTATCATCAGATTATCATCAGATTATTATCAAGTTATTATCAAGTTAACGTCAGGTTATTATGAAGTTATTATCAAGTTAACGTCAGGTTATCATCAGATTATCATCAGATTATTATCAAGTCAACATCAGGTTATTATCAAGTTATTATCAAGTCAACATCAGGTTTTAACACGTTACTTTAATGTAAGTAAACTTCAACAAAATGTTAAAGCTGCCGCTGATTGGTTGAAGGTTTGGGTGATGTAGACGTGTGATTTGAAACAGAAACGCTGTCACTTTCTTTGTGTTACATCAACACACGTGTTAATGACAAAAAGTCATTTAACAAAAATAATTTAGAATTGTGTAATTGTTGTAATCTCGTGAGAAAGAAGTCCTAATTTTATGAGAATCATGAAAAACTCTGAAAGTTCTCTTGTTACGACAAAGACGAGACAAACGATAACGTCACCGTCGACCAAACATTTCCTCCGAGTCTGTTTGGTTCTTTCTTCACAACAGAAAGTCCTGATACTGATCATGTGGAGCTGAGGAGATGAAACATTTAACTTAAGTTTAAGTTTAAACTTAGGTTTAAGTTTAACAAGATACTGCACATTCCTCATTTTAACACAGGAGACAAACGGAAATTTAGATATTCACCCCCTGACAGGACAAGTAGACTAAAGTTATCAGTTTATTATCATAAAACTACAACTTCTTTCATAAAATTACAACTTTATTGCTGTAAAATTAATACTTTTTTCTTGTAATATTATGACTATTTCTTGTTGAATTAAAACCTTTTTGTTTAAAAATTACAACTTAATCATTAAAGAGGAAATGTTTTTCTCTTGATATTATGATTTAATCCTCGAACTGTCTGTGTAAAATCTGCGTTAATGATTTCTTTATGTTCTGATTGAAAGAAGTTTCTCTTCGTCTGTGTTTTCTGTCTGATCGGTGAAACATGTTAAAGTTTCTCTTCGCTCTTTAGCTCAGTTTCCAGTTAAACCAGTTGGGCCGTGTTCTCTCTCCTCTCTAACAAAAGGAGTCGTGCGGCCTCCCCCGGGGACAGACCACACCTCCTCCTCCACCCGATCTGCCCCCCACAGGTAACGATGGTGGGGTTTCCTCCCTCCCGGGGGTTCCCAGCGACGGGTCCCGGCCCTGCCCAGGTCCCCTGAGAGCAGGCCGGGGGCCGAGGGAAAATAGTGAGCGAGCTGTGTCCGTGGCGGGCCGAGTGAGTGGTCTATCTCTAATGACACGGTAAGACGGGCTGCAGATGTCCGACAGATTGGAGGCTTTTCAGGGCCTGTGAGCGACGGCAGGCAGGAATGTGAACGCAGGGCCGCTCCGGATCACAGGCT
Organism: Verasper variegatus; assembly: GCA_026259375.1. Classification (NCBI taxonomy): domain Eukaryota; kingdom Metazoa; phylum Chordata; class Actinopteri; order Pleuronectiformes; family Pleuronectidae; genus Verasper; species Verasper variegatus. The sequence goes on from CM048047.1 coordinate 25,111,996, forward strand.
CTGCTGTTGTCGCCGGGCTGCGTGTCGGACGAGGAAAGGGGTCATTAAAGAGGCCGGCCGACTGAAACTCAATCCACCACGGCTGATCGGGGGAACGGCCTCGCCGCCACATTCTCGCAGGAACCGACAGCTTGGCTCACCTCAACACGGCGCACACACAAGAACGGATTAATTTCCCAAAGTTTCGACTTGTTTCAGCCTCTAGACCTCAGTGACCTGGTGAAACAATTCTATATCCATATCACCAAATTCAACATATATATATATGTACGCATACATACACATATATTGATTAGTCAGTTATTGATGATTGACAAAGGAACCTACACAGTAAGGAAGGTAGACACACTAACACACACACACACCGAGTTACAGATTGACTGAGGGGCCTCTGTGTGTCACACTAATTGGTTTTGGGTAATACGTCATGTATAAGTGTACGAATGTGTCTGACTTCTGACCTCTGGATGGACGGATCAGTGAGGGAGAAAACCAGCAGAGAAGAAGTGAAGAGTGATGAGACACCAGGAGAGTCCTGCTGGTTAATAAAGATACACACACAGACACACACATACTCACACTCCGTGACTAGATGATTTAATTATTCTCCACATCACAATTTTTTAGCTGCAGTTTAATGATTGTGTACTTTTAATTTAAAATGCTGGGTTGAGCCGACACTGAGCTCAAGCCTCGACTCAGGACTATGATTTTTATGTTCACATGTGAAGGTGTAATACAGTAATACAAGCAAAGCATAAAACACGGGTCATGTTAGCAGTCTGTCCACTATTTCATAATAGACCGAAAAAATACATGCAAATTTAAATTGTTTAATAAAGAAAACACACAACGAAGTAAAACAAGTGAGGTGTGAATCAGGTGTAAATGTAGATATCTGTTTAATCCTGATTTGTGATCAGAATCCTCAGAACGTTTGAGACGTCACTCAGTGTTTCTGTCTGTTAAATGGGTCATGATTCTTTATGGTGTTCTACATACCAAGCTACTAATAATTAACACACTCTGCAATGTGAAACTCCAGTTGTGGGTAAGGGGGGTATTCAGTAGGTCACCATTGACAGGGTTGGGTCAGATTCCTCTGCATCGTGGAGCAAGTTTCATCAATTCAAAGATGAAATCAAAATGTAATCCTTAACAGCGTAACTATAATGTAATCCAAATGTAATAGTTGTTACGTCACCACAGTGTGATTGACAGCTAGTACCGTCCAATCGGTGCAGGTGGCAAGTGTAGGTGGGCGTATCCTTACGCTCTCAGTCAGGCTCCTCCCCCGCTCCTCCAAATATGGTTACTTCTGCTTTCCAAAAAACAAGATGGCGCTGAACAACATGTGAAACTGAGGCTTCAGAGCAGCAGCTCACAGACCAACAGGTGATGTCACGGTGGGTTGATATTAAATCCTACACAATAAAAGATCAAACAAAAACATGTAAATGTCATCGTCACTTCAGTCAGCACCTTTAAAAAATAGAATGACTTTAAACCGGGTCCAAAGTGTATTATTGGTGTTGGTTTTCTTCTAACTTGGTGCATTTTTCAGTTTAAATGTTTAAGTTTAAAGATTTCTGCCTCTAATCACTGAGAAGAAGACGACAGGAAACATGAACAGACCATAAAATAAAAGCAGGAACCTGAACTCAGCGTGTGGCGTGATTCTTTTGTGCCATGTATCAAATAACGGCAGTCGTGTGTTCTAAGCGTGTGTGGAATGTAAGTCAAACACTCAATCTTGTACAAACACACACCCATTAAAATATAATGTGATGCGTCACTCAACATTTCACTGGATTAACAACACCCACACACACACACACACATACACACACAGGTTGGATTTAACGGTTATAATTAAGAACCAGTTGAACCAGTCCTCACAGCGAACAGCAGACTGGATTACACACAAACATCTGAACTGTTAAATCTGATATCAGCTCTGAGATTGCCCCCCCCCCCCCCCCCCCACACACACACACACACACACACACACACACTGACTCACACAATGTGTATGTCTGACGGGTCTTTGTCTGAACAATATAGATTACTGTAAAGTTTCTGGCAGATTGTATTTATTTCTTGTGGGTTGGGTAGTTTCACCTGCTGCGTTCCTATTGGCTAGGATTATTGCTTGTTCTTTTTTCTGTTGTAACTGATTGGCTAAGTATTTACCTGTTTTATTGCCATGTTCAAAATGATTATACTTAAGTTGTAGGAGAGGAAAGAACTGAAGAAGAGAGAGAAGAAGGAGAAGAAAGAAAGTGATTTGACAGAGAGGAGGAAGAATGGTTCATCTCCTCTCTCATCCTTCCTCTCCCTCAACCATCCCCTCGTCCTGACTCCCCCCCGCTCCCTGTAACACACCATCCAGCAGTGCCTGATGGTGTAAAACATCCCTTTTCTCCACTTCCCTCTATCTCATCTCTCTTTTCTTTCCGTCACCTTAACTTGTCTTACTTTCTTACTTGTTTCCCTTCATTCACATATCCTCCCTCCCTTCCTCCTTGTTTCCTCCCTTCCTGCCCACCAGTCCCACTTCTCTTACATTGTTCTGCTCCTTCATGAACCACGTTATGTTCAGATTCTCTTACGTTATATTTGGGTCTAAACTGACGTTTGCTCATCATTTAGACTCTGATCATTCTGGACCTAAGTAGCTTTGTTATTTTATTGTCTGTCACATTTTGATGTGAACTTGTTTACAGCGTAACAACCTCAGGAGTAACTGTGTTTTGTGATAGGGCGCATTGGGCTGGTTTTTAAACACATAGAATTCTACTGTATTAAGATGTAGTCATCAGCTTTATGTTTGTATGAACATCAATTTATTCAGCACAAGTTTGATGTCATTTGTTTTCTTGTTCTGCTGATATATGAGTCATTAAAATATGATTTTTAAAAACACGAGATAGTGTGTTTTTATTTCTTCTCTCTCTCTCTCTATACAGTCAGTGATGATCTTTATATACAGTCTATGAGGAGGATGAACTTCCTCGACATGACAGATAAATCTCCTCCACACTAAACGTTGAATCGATGTGTTTCTGCAGCGTGGGGCTGATGAAGGATGAGCTCAGCTGCAGCTCCATTAATAAACGCTGATTCGTGTGTTTCCCTTTAAAAGACGGTTGTTCTTTATCAGTCCAGACACGGTGAAGAAAGTCAGGCAGAGACAGATGAGGAGGGAGGTAAAGGTCACCGTGACGACGGTGTTCAACAACTGAACAAGCTCATATCATCCAACTGCTGTCACTCATCCTCCCTACAGCTGACGTCTAAACAATCAGACCTGAGGTGAGACACACTGTGATGTTCACATGCGTGTCAATGTAATTATGCTTGATCCACATGCAACAACTAGCTTTTATTAGAAACATCTCTCTCTCTCTCTCTCTCTCTCTCTATATATATATATATATATATATATATATATAGAGCACACAGGATTAAACAGGTTGGTGGTCAAACAGCGACATCTGCTGATTCAGTCTTTCAGTCAATTCGTCAGACTCTTTTCTTTATGAATACAAATTTTAATTTATAAAAGTAAAAGAATTCACACATCAGGACAATCACCGGTTTGATATTTTCCAATAAAGTAAATTTATTAAAAAAATAGAGAATGAAGAATGAACCAATCATTGATCAGATTTTTGTTCTCGTCATCAAACAGAGTTGCATTAATTTGTCAAGTTGTTGATCGATGAATGAATTATTAATAAGTGTTGCAGCTCTGATCACTGATTGTTCAATGTGTTTGAAACAGATATGAATCAACGTGAGGGAACTCAGAGATTGTAACTCAGGAAACAACAGATTATAAAACACTTAGCAAATGTTCTTCAGTTGAAAAAGGTTGTTGTTGGTGGAGCTTCCGCTGTACGAAGCTGGAAGGACACATTCGGAGGAGCCTTTCAATTGGGACAGCGTCAATTGGGACAGCGTCGCTGTGACGTAATTAGTCCACGAATGCAGCCAACGAAGGATGTGGCCCCTGAATTGAGACACAGCAACAGTCTTAGGATTGTTTTCTATTACGTTATTTCTCCCCTGAACTCCAGGAACCAATCATCTGCTGCTGTTGGTTGTGTTTCCTGCCATCGTCCTCCTCACAGGTGTGGGTGGCGGAGTCAGGGGCCGGGTATGAGGCCTGGGCAGGTGTGGGGGCGGGGTTAGGAGTCAAGTGTGTTTCATGGGTGGAGTCTGGATTTGTGGTGGGGTCTGTTTGTGGGACGGCGTCAGTCCTGTCATGTGCCACCTGCTGCATTTCTGTCTCCACTTTAAGCTCCTCCCCTCTGTCATCCACCTGGTCAACAACTCCAGCGCACCCCAAGCAGTTCCTGCTGTGCTGGGGTCCCTCCCCCCTGCAGTGGCCCCAACTCTTCACACTCCCACTGGGAGGAGCCTGTCTGTCTCTGCGGCTATGATTGGCTGAAGCCCATCTGCTTCTGCGAGTCTGATTGGTTCTGTTTTTCTGATTCTGTATCCTTTGGGCTTTTTGCAGCGCCAGCGAGGCTAGGTCCGAGTGAGATGAAGTGCTGTCGATCAACCTCCTGCCCATGGCGAGCGGCCGTACGGGCAGTGCCAGCCTCAGCCGCAGCCAGAATCGAGAATGCAGCGGCCCAGATCGACTTCCTCGCCACTTCACGATGCTGACGGCGGCCTGTCGGAGCTGGGTCACCTCCACGCAGCACAGCTTACTGACTGAGCAGAAAACAACGGCGACGATGGAGGCCTGGTGGCCATGTTGGAGGTACAGGCCCAGCCGACACTCCAGGAGGCTGAAGCTTTTCTCTGTCAGAAAGATGGGGCTGATGACAAACAGGAGGCGACGACTCCGCTGCATCGACAGCAGTATGGAGTCTGAGGAGTCTGATGGAGGAGAGACAGGAGTCAGAGACGACACATTTAAATCAGGAGAACAGTGTAGACGCTGTGACCTTCTGCTCTTAGAGACAGTTTCTACTGAAACTGAAACGTCTCAACACCTTCTGAACTGAAACACGGTTCAGCCATTCAACAGGAATCCACCTCCATAATAAACTCTCGGTTTTCATTGGTTAATCAACAACTAAACGCGTCATAAAACTATGATCAGTATTAGAGCCATGTTGAAGAAAACTAAATTTCTTAGATTTTGAGAAGTCGTAATATTATGAGAAAATGTGATTTTCTTAAAATTGGTAAAAAAGTATCTATACATTACAAGAAACCTGAAAACCCCCGCCCCCATTAAAATGACATTCATGTTCTACTGTGTTGTGTTCAGGAAAGACTGAAGTAACTCGTCCTTTCAACTTCCCCACCTAATGAAACATCAGGAAACATCTGGAACTGTCTCTGTAATGGATGAAACAGTCCTGAAGAGGGCAGCAGATTTTACATTTAATGCCAAACAGGTCGTGAAATGCTAACATGCATTAGCTTGGATGCTAAATGTGGTTTAGATCCATGTCTCGGGGCTATAAACTCATCCTCCCAGGAGGTTACTGGTCAAATCCCGATCTATGAAAGTTAGATTCAAAACATGAACAGGTTCTAAAACATACTAGAGATCGATCTCTGAATTTCTTAGTTCAGTGTAAAGTGAGGTAAAAACTCAGAAAGCGAACCATGAGTTGAAAAATGAAATAACTTAAGTTTCTTTCATGTTAAGCTTCTGGAGAGAAAAGAATAATTGTGTGAGAACTACACACGAGAGTGTTTGTGCAAATGGAAGATGAGACAATGAAAAACAATGAAATGAATGATGACGACATATGATTTATTACCATTTATTAAAAAAAAACTGACAAAGTTCAGGATGCAGTCTCTCGTTAAAATACGTTTTTTAAAGTGATAAAAATATAAAATGAAAAACGCAGAAAGTGCAGAGTAATTACGTTTAAAGTAACGATCAGGCAACTGTTACTTGAAATAATTAATCTTCTGACGTGAAAGTTGCAGTGCATTAGTTTATCAGAAGATATGAGTAAGAAGACGAAACATAAAACAATTGTTTCAGTCATACCTGTGTTTGCAGAAAAACCTAATGTAACTGTAATGTAACGTTTTTAAACTTTCGGTTCCACCTTCACCTTGTTTGTTTTTTCAGTGTCGACTCAGCAGCTGCTGGACTCGATCATTATCAAATCTCTACTTTAAATTTCTATCTTAGTCCTCGGCCTTCCCTCTGGCGCCACCCTCAGGCCCACGTTCTGAATCAGACACTGTGTTTCATCATTCAGACGACTGAGTGGAAGAGTCAGAACCAGATTAAGAGAAATGAATCTTATTCTTTCCATGTTTATCTGAGAGTGCCGACGTGTTCTGAACATGTGACTGAAAGGTGGCTGAGCTCCGTCACACTGCACAGTTGAAGACTTTCTTTGGGTTTTTGTTGGTGTCAGTGATGAGGCCGGTCTGTGAGTTTGTGCTGTTCTGACTGTGCAGTCTCATCAGCTCCTTGCTGTTCGCCTCCTCCTCCTCCGCCCTGGGGCTGACCCTCCTCACAGGAAGCTCCACCCTCAGCCTCTTCCAGAAGCGAGACGTCAGCTCGCTGGATTTGTCTCCCTGCCATTGGACCAGGGCCAGAGCCACCCGGGCTCGTCTCAGCTCGCGGACCCAGCCCTGCCACCGAACCGGTTTGAACTGGACCAGGATGACCCTCAGGTCTCCGCTCAGCGCCATGCCGTCGATACCGGCCTTCAGCTCCAGCAGGGCCTGGGATCCCTGAGTGGCGTAACCTGGGCTAAGGACCACCAGGACGCGCCGGCTACGAGCCACAAAACTCAGAGTCTCATCTGTGATGGCTGCAGGGAGACAGAGGGTTAATGGATGGATGGATGAATAAGAAAGAAAGAATGGATGGATGGATGGATGGATGGATGGATGGACTGTGTTCTGTCTGTGTGTCTTTTCTTGTCAAACCTGAGTTCTGGTGTGTATTGGTGTATACTCTTGTGTACCTGTGTGTACATGTGTGTACTCACTCCCACCCGGCAGACTGTCTCGGTCAAATATACACACTGAGTATCCGAGATCGTTTTCCAGAACAGTGCGAAGCGTCGACAGAACAAACTGCTCGTCCTCACTGTTCCTCGCATACGAGATGTACACATCGTATTCTTTATCATCTACGCACACACACACACACACACACACACACACACACACACACACACACACACACACACACACACACACACACACACACACACACACACACACACACACACACACACACACACACACACACACACACACACGAAATGTGACATTAACCAGGGAAAGAACATTTTTGTTAACATCTCTATCAGGAAGTGAACAGCTCTGACGTTTAAAAAAATAAATAAAACTTGTGTAACATATAATCCATTTTTTAATCTGCCACATGAAAAAACTGCTGAATCTCTGTTTTGTGAGTTTCCCTTGAAGCAGCCAATTCATTTGTGTGTGTGTGTGTGTGTGTGTGTGTGTGTGTGTGTGTGTGTGTGTGTGTGTGTGTGTGTGTGTGTGTGTGTGTGTGTGTGTGTGTGTGTGTGTGTGCTTTAATCAGGTGACGCTGCAGATATTTCCGGTTCATCTCTACAGTTTTATGAATGTTCATTTTTCTTTCTTTGACTCGTTTAATTAAACAAAGAGGAGCTGAACAACCTGCAGCTTCATCACATCAACAAATCATAAGAGTCATCATCATCATGTAGAGCACATACACACCCTCTCTCGACCAATCAGGACGTCTCAGCCTGTTTTATATCATCAAATAACTGATTCAAACCAAACGGATCAGAAACACTTGAACAAACATCAGAGAGAGAAGAACGACCTGAAAGGACAGAAACATCTTTGACAAACTCTCTTTGATTTCTTTGTTTGATTCATGTCCCATCTGCTAACATGGAGGAGGTTTATGAGCTATACTTGAGTTTGGGGAGCCGTCATGTCGTCCATCTTTATTTACAATTGTTCTACATCCTGTATCTGACCACCAGCTGATCATTAGCAGATGACGAGCCTGGTCACATGTTAACTCACCCGTGTGCCGCTCGTCGCTGCCGAACCACGAGCGATAGATGAGCAGCAGCTCCAGCCAGAAGACGTGATAGACCACAAAGAGAAGCAGCATGAGGACCAGAGTCACGCCGAGACCACAACCCAGCTCCACGGACGGCAAAGTCACTGACACAACACAACAGACGTTCAACAACAAGGTCCCACATCAGGTTGGAACACTCGGGTAGAAGGAAGACGTGTGTTTGTCTCACCCTCCTCCTTCAGCTGAGCGCTGCGAGTCTCGAAGCCTCTCGAGTTCTTCACCGAGCAGTTATACTGACGCTTCAGGTCTTCAGAGCCAAAGTCCTGAATCACCAGCAGGCTCTCCTCCGTCCGGTCCCCTTTGTAGTACTTCACCTGACTACACACACACACACACACACACACACACACACACACACACACACACACACACACACACACACACACACACACACACACACACACACACACACACACACACACACACACACACACACACACACACACGTGTTTGAGATCAGGTGTGTGTGTGTGTGTCTGCCTGAAAGCTGTGGTGTAAAGTAACTAAGTACTTCAGTGTCTGTACCAAATTACTTACACATATACTTATATCTTTAGTTTCACAGACGATGTGAAGATAAAATGAAATAAACACTTTCCCCCGACCTGTTGATGTTAAAGAAGCGGTGGTCGGCTAGTTCGTTCAGAGTCTTCCCGTCGACCGTCCACCAGATGTTCCACAATGACTCCAGGGACGGGAACAGACCTCTGCACTGCAGACGCACCTCCATACCTGAGGGGGGGGCAGAATATAACCTGTATTCATCCCTGCTGTTCAGTCTCTAAGAAACTAACTACAGACGTTTATCAGGTGCTTTAAAGATTTAAAGATCAGCGTTCGCCTTCTCAATCAGACCAGTTTCACTCCCGGACATATTCCATTCACAATAATATGAGGTCGCTGTGACCTTTGACCTCTGAAATGTAATCAGTCCAAGTGGGTGTTTGTTACACATTTGAAGAAGTTCCCTCCAGGTGTCTTACAGATGTGTTCACAAGAATGTGACGAACAAACAACCTGAACATGACAGTTGGTCAAAAGTGAAGCCATGTAATGTGGATCGCCCCCTGGTGGCTGGCTGCAGTATAGGCCATTATCCTCTCTTGGGAAATGAAGGGGTGAGTGAGTGTATGTGTGTGTGTCTCCAACCAATAGAAAGCAAGGTGTAGTGACAAGTGAGGTGCAATTGTCCCGCCCTCTTTGTTGGTGTGTTAGCTTTACATAGGAAACAGTGACAGTTGAAGTGGTGACGTGGACTCACCCTGTCTGACAGTGAAGACCCGGCTTCTGACCGGCTGGAGGATGCTGGGTTCTTTTGGCAGCGATGTAGGATCTGAGAGAACAGAACAGATCAGTGATCCGCTGCTCGGTGACACTCGTGATGTCATCAGAGTGATGTCAGTGTGGTTGTCTCACGGATTGTGGTGACGTTGATGCTCCTGGTGAAGTTGAGCGTCTTGCCTCTCCTCAGGTAGGTGACGGTGCAGAAATATAAACCACAATAAGAATCATACATGACGTAAAACCTCAGACTGGATCCTTTCTTCTGCCGGTCAATGTTCCAGAACGGATACTTGTAACACTGTGGAGAGAAGTACGTACATAAATACTGTATTATATATATATATATATATATATCTCAACACACTGTGGAGCTGACGTCTATCTTCAAAAACAGCCAATGAGACGCAGACAGACGGACGTATTACCGAGCCGGATAGTGTCACGTGGTACCAGGTGACGTTGGGATCGCTGTCGGCCATCTTGGTGACGTCCTGCAGGTCTGGACAGTCCAGGATCTTCCCGTCCTGCTGTGGGATGACCACACTGCTCGTTGATGCGGC
>CM048047.1:25126937-25199437 GCA_026259375.1 Verasper variegatus
CGCCCCCTGCTGGTCACTACACAGAAGACAGGTTTCAGGTACTTCTTCATCAGCTTCACTTTCCGGACCCAGAACATTGAATGATTTAACATTTTCCTCAATTTCTCAAAGAAGAATTGATGAATAAAATGAGACATATTTAGAGGATTGATTTATACGAGTGTGTGTGATTTGTTTGATTGAAGGTAAAATAAACGTCAGTTTCCTTGTTGAAGAACTGATGATCTACTGTTTATTGGTTTATGAGAAAGTTGACTTTATGTTTTCTGGCTCATTAAACAATGACTCATCAGCTGTTCTCTCAAATCTCATCTGATTGGATGATAACAGAAAAACAGCCAGTTCAAGAAGTGGTGTTTATGTCTCTTTATGACTGGAAGTGAATGATTTAGAATTAAAAACAAAGGATCAGAGCTGATTCCTGTAAGTCTGATGATGAAGGTGATGATGAGGATGAGGAAGAGGAGGTTGCAGTAAGTGCTGACCACTGCAGGCAGAGGCCCTGAACTGACGGGATTCACGTTAATCTGATTATCAGAACGGATCGATGAAGAACCCCATGACGAGACCCCATCTGCCCCAGACTCGCGTTTTAGAGAAGACCATTTTAAACTTCTGTTAGCGTTCACACGTTTTTAAAAAACAACTTCTATAAATTATACAGTTTATATACACATGTTCGGTCTCCCAATGAATTCGGCATACACTGATTTAGTAACAATTCTTTAAATGAACAAATCTCAACCTTCCTTCCTCTCGTTCGCTGCGTGTTGGCGTCCATCGCGCTGTGTGATGACAGAAATGGAGGTGATTGTGTTGAGCGTTGTTGTGTTGTGTTGTGTGTCCGCCGAACATTAGACTATAACTACCTGATTCACTATAATGTGTCGTAGTCCTCTCAGCGTGTTTCCCATGTGTCTCACCGACATTACAGTAAACGAGCAGGTTTTAAAGGACAGAAAACAAGTTCCTCCATTCACCTGTAATTCACGTTGTTAGAGAAACAGCACGAAGAAGAAGCAGCGGGAGGAGGACTTACATTAACCCGAAGAAGAGAGCGGGTCCCGGGCGTCTGGGAGCGAAGAGAGTCGGTCCTCACGGAGCTCCGCTGGGCGGGTCCTCCCAGTGACGGCCAACCCGAGTGTTTACACACACACACACACACACACACACACGCACACGCACACGCACACGCACACGCACGAGATTGACCATTAACAAGCACGATTCATGTGAAATTTGCGTAAAAAGCGCAGAAAAGTTGTTGAAATGAAAGTTAACGAGCGTGTGCGTGTATTAGCGTGTGTGTGTGTGAGAACATCAGGAACTAGAACAGTTGTGTGTGTTCCGGTCAAGGCTCCTCCCCGTCTCCGCTGTTGCGACACCCCCCCCCCCCTTTCTCCACCTATTACGTCACAGTCAGCTGACTCACCTGAGCGACACAAGACTACTGTTACTCTTATTGCGGAGGAGTAATCAGATACTTTACTGGAGGACAAGTATCTGCTGTGATTGAAATACTCCATTACAAGTACCGAAGTACAGAAGTATTCAAGTCTCTAAAGCAGAGGAGGAGCCAGAGCTTCAGCATCAGGCTCCTCCTCTAAAGCAGAGGAGGAGCCAGAGCTTCAGCATCAGGCTCCTCCTCTAAAGCAGAGGAGGAGCCTGAGCTTCAGCATCAGGCTCCTCCTCTAAAGCAGAGGAGGAGCCAGAGCTTCAGCATCAGCCTCCTCCTCTAAAGCAGAGGAGGAGCCAGAGCTTCAGCATCAGGCTCCTCCTCTAAAGCAGGTAAAGCGATAAAGCTTATAGTTAGAGCCGGTCCAGGTTTGTCTTGGACCTGCTCTTAGTTCTGCTGCTATAGGTCTAGAAGGTCGGGGACACATGACGCACAGAGCTTCTCCTCCCAGCTTCTCCTTCTTCTTCTCCATCCTTATCTCATCAAAGATATTAATATCTCATCAATACATGTTACTGACTGGACTTCTTCCCCGGAGTCCCTTTGCCTTATCGTCTGCAGATCCACATCGTGGATTATGATGGTGGATCGAGAATCAAAGATGGTGATCCTGATGGTGGATCCTGATCGTGGTGGATCCTTGTTGAAGCCTCTGATGTGAGACTATACAAATAAAACTTGATTGATGCTTGATGTCTCTACACCATGTACAAGTACAGAAGTTTTATCATATCAATGTACTAAAAGTATCCAAAGTAAACGCGGGCTTGAGTTATTTGTAATCTGATTACAAATTACTGGTTTACAGGGAGACTCTGTTATTGTTATATCAGAGTCATTCGTGGGGTGATGTCGCCCTCTAGTGGCGTCACTGTGTAACACCGTGATGACTGTGGTGCGTTCACGTCCCTGGGATTTTCAGTGGTTATATCTAAATTTAGACAGACAGTCAGATAGATGGATAGATAGATAGATAGATAGATAGATAGATAGATAGATGGATAGATAGATAGATAGATAGATAGATAGATAGATAGATAGATAGATAGATAGATGGATAGATAGATAGATAGATAGATAGATAGATAGATAGATGGATAGATAGATAGATGGATAGATAGATAGATAGATAGATAGATAGATGGATAGATAGATAGATAGATAGATAGATAGATAGATAGATGGATAGATAGATAGATGGATAGATAGATAGATAGATAGATAGATAGATGGATAGATAGATAGATAGATGGATAGATAGATAGATAGATAGATAGATAGATAGATGGATAGATAGATAGATAGATAGATAGATGGATAGATAGATAGATAGATAGATAGATGGATAGATAGATAGATAGATGGATAGATAGATAGATAGATAGATAGATAGATAGATAGATAGATAGATAGATAGATAGATGGATAGATAGATGGATAGATAGATAGATAGATGGATAGATAGATAGATAGATGGATAGATAGATAGATAGATAGATAGATAGATAGATGGATAGATAGATAGATAGATAGATAGATAGATAGATAGATAGATAGATGATAGATAGATAGATGATAGATAGATGATAGATGGATAGATAGATAGATGGATAGATAGATGATAGATGGATAGATAATAAATCTTACAGCTGTTTCTTTGTAAAACATCTGCTGTTGATAAAGTTCAAATCAGAAAAGATTAATTCATTCTACTGTTTTTTACAGGATGTTAATTTGTATTAGGGTTAGCGACTGTAAATAAAGATAGACGACTTCAGGGCTCGCCCAAAGTGAAGCCAAAGCATCTATATCGCCCCCTGGTGGCTGGCGGCAGTATAGGTCATGTGGTTTGAATGTCTTACTTTTCTCTGCATTACTATAAATTACAGAAACAATTTTTTCTCTGGACTGTTTCCTCCTGCAGCAGAAGCAGGAAGTAACCACCGAATGCGGCGTCCGTCAGTAGCGTGGACACGATTCTGATGATGTCACACTCAGCTCTGACTCATCGTCACGTTAGATGCATCAGTTTAAGGGAAGGAAACGTAAATGTAACGTTTATGAACCTGAAACACCAGACGAACTTCTAAATCAACGTGAGCGAAGAAGAACGAGTCGGACACTGAACTTTTAATATTGTTCTTTTTTATTTTTCAATCATCTTTTTCATCCTGCTGCGTATTTTGCGATGATTCTTTTCTAACATATGATGCGATATATGACGTGTCTGAGAAAAGGTGCAAACATTAGCAAACACAAAGAAAGATCAAGAGATTTCAGCCTCTGACGTGTTACTGGGGCAACAGTTGGCCTCTGTTGCTTTGTAATGACATCATCATGACATCAGGCGGTGCTGCGAACAGCGAAAGCTCCGCCCACGGGCTGAGGTCAGCAAGTCGACGTCAGTGATGAGATCATTTAAACGTCTGAGTCGACCTGCTGTTCTTTTTTACGTTTTCGTTTCGCTGGCAGCGCTGCCGTCATGGATACGAACCAGAAACAAAAACACCATCAGGGTTTTTATCACATCATGAAAACTGATCAGTCCCTGATAATAAATAAATATTACCATATTATAACTTCACCAATAAAAATAATAAAAGACTGTTTGTCTTTCTTTGTGATGAATACGTCAAATGATATTAATGTGTAGTCAGAGCAGCAAAACGTTTAATTAGATTCATTCAAAAAATCGAAAAATTTACAATATAAATAAAACAGATTCTTGCCAAAACCTCAAAATGATTTAAAATTTTTAATTTAAGATTTTTGTTTCCATTCAGCTCACTGTTGATGTTCTGACAGATTTGAAATAGCAAAAAATAAAAGAAGATATAAAAAAACGTTTTTCTTTTTCCAATCACAGGAGCATTTTTGATGTCAGACTAAACTTTAGATTTTCTCCAAACCCAAATTTCTTTTGTGACACTCTCATTTCACCTGACTTGTTCTCTAAAGGTGCGTTGTGGCGTGACGGCAGCGCTGCGTTGTTCTGACGTCACAAAGGAAACTTGTGTTACAACATTCATGTGGAGAGTTAGGTTTGTGTCGGGAACAGAAACATTCAGTCATTAAACATCTTGGATCTGCAGACCAACAAGTTTCGGTCGCTTGCCATGATCCGCTCTCTCCAACCCGAAAAACTCCAAACTGGAAGACTTCCTCTGAGGCAGTGCGGTGGATTGTGATTGGTTCGTTCCTTCATTCCTCCATCAGTCTGTTCGTCCAATTTTAACACCCACAAAATTCTAAATTCCAAAGCAAGATAAAAGAAGAAAACATAAAAACCTGGGCTGTGGCAGCCAATCAGAGTCGAGCTCTACCCCCCCCCCCTCGCTTTGTCTCTTTAAGTGGACGCAAAAACAGCTGCAGGCATCAGTTCAGCTGTCGAGTGAAACACTTTTTACTCTCCACATGCAAACAAACTTTCAGCTTCACGTCTGTTTCCGTTTCCTGCTTCAGCGAACGTCGGCTGATGGAGACGACCAAGTTTCCCAAAAATGACTCTGTGTGAGTTTGTTTGAGTTCAGACGTCAAACTAATCGTTTTGAAATAACATCTGAAAAAAATAACTACAAATAAAAAACGTTTCAAATCAACTGATTTAAAATGATTTTATCCGACAGTGAAAAATCTTGTTATTTCTTTTATTTTCTGCCTCAAACTGTTTTCAGACATGAACTGAACCACTGATGTGTTCCTGACGTGTTCCTCACATGTTCCTGACGTGTTCCTGACATGTTCCTGACGTGTTCCTCACATGTTCTGCAGGTTCTCTATGTGAGAACAAATGTCAGAGTCAGTGTCTCTGGACATGGTCTGGATCTTCTCCTGCAGCCTCCTGGTAAAACATCTGTAAAGTGTCAGAGTGAGTCCATGTGAGGAAACAGCAGGACAATGTGTGGTGTGGACGAGCTGTAAACAACAACACTGATTTTTCCACAGCAGAATTTATACATCATGTCCGGCCTCCTGCTGCTCTACAGGCTCCGCCCCTCTACCCAGGCTCCGCCCCTCACCTGAACGTTCCCCACATGTTCCTGTTGCTGTGAACGAGTTGGACCCGACAACCTGCTGCTGCTGCTTCACAGGACAAACAAACTTCTCTTTCATGTCTGAAGACAGATTAGAAATGTTGCCAAGTCACTTTGTCTGAACGGCTTTGTGTCAAATGTGTTAAATTTACAGCCAAAATAAAATAATTAAAATCAACACGAGACAATAATTAGAAACAACAGATGTGATGTATTTCGTCCACTGACGTTAAGCTGTGTGAGAAGAATTAATTCTGCTCAAACTTCGGCTGCAGAGGAAAACGAAGGCAGTGACAGGAAGTGAAGGAGTGAAACACAGGAAGTGGACATCGGCCTGTAAACCAGGAAATGATGAAGATGTTTTTGGGAAACTTGGTCATTAAAATGTGAGAGAAGAAGAAAAGCGTTAAAGGTTGAATGAGGCAGTGATGAGACGCCGTCTCGACGCCTCAACGTCACACTCCAGAAAAAATACAACAGTCCATGACATCAGAGCGAGACGTGAAACCAGCGACTTCCTGGAGACGCTTGTATCTTTTATACGTTTAAAGAAAGTCTACATCAGTGTGAAATGTTACTGACGTTCATCACAACCTGTTGCTGGATGAAAAAACCTCCTGGGGTTCATCAACATTTCTCCATTGTCACTGTTTTAACTTTATTAATTCTGAGCTCAGAGGTTCGGATCATCACGTCACTTCAGCAAACTGCAAGAATCCCAGGCTCCGCCCACACTGACACGTTTATTTTTAAGTGTTTTAGCTCCGTATCAGAAATAATCTCCGTCCACACTAACACACCTGTAAACACACGTGTCATGACCAGTGGGTCATGAGACGTGTGTTTACAGGTGTGTTCTCTCATTTTTTTCCCCGATGTGACGTTGACGGCGTTGACGTCTGACTGGTGCAGCTCAGTTTTTGGGGCAGTGTTTTTCATCTTAGTGAAGCAGGGCAGTGTCGCATGCTGTCAAACATCAGCCGACACCTGAACGCATCACCGTGGTAACAGCTAACTCAGAACGTATTCATCGTATTGTAGGGTTGGGGGGGGGGGGGGTTAGTCCTGCAGGGATCATAGTCCCCTAAGAGATGAAGACGTGATCAAAATATGAATTAGTTTTTTATTGAACCTCATCGTTTCCACTTTATGATCATCAGAACTCACTGTAAAAACTGATGCAGGAGCAATAAAATGATTGGCAGGATTGTGAAGTTCAGGTGATTTGGCTGCACTACCGGGTCAGGTTAAACCACAGCGATCACATGACTGACCTCCACCAGAGAAAACGACGCCGGTCCAAACCGAACAGGAAGTTCCTCAGGTTTTGTTTCCCTCGGACCCTTTTACGGGCAGTGTCTTCGCCTGACCCTACGACTCCCCGACAAAAGAAAGAGAGAAAAACCAAACAAGATGCGGCTGCTGCAGAAGATACAACAGAAAAACTCTTCTCTCTGATTGGACAGAACAACACGGAGAAGAAGAACAAGTAGAAGAAGAAGCGTGACATGTCGAAAGTGCGAAAGTGATTGCATTCATTTGATGACAGGAAGTGAAGTTTCTACATGGCTTAAAGCTTTGAAGTTCTGAGCGCTCGCTCGACTCGGAAAACATTTTGTCATCAGCGTGACGATGTTGACGATGAAGATGATTACAATGTGGAGATGAAGAGTAGGTGTGCTGCTTCCCGCCTTCTCTCAGCGGGGATTTTTGCATAAAATGTAAATCATCATCATCAACGTCCTCATTTTCAAACAAGCCCCGCCCCCGATACATTTAAAAGATTTCGTCATGAGCAAAGATTTTTGTTTTGTTTTTTTAAGCTTCTGTTTTTCTTTGTTTTCATTGTTGTCGCCGTTGTCGTCATCGTGGCGGTTGTTGGTGTGGTTGCAGTTGTTGCTGAACAGAGGGAGTGTTAAAATGGGAGTTCGCCTCCTCCTCCTGCGGGGGGCGCTGCAGGCTATGACCCATCCTGCTCTGTGACGTCGTCCTGCGGCTGCTCCTGCTGATCCAGGCCCCTTGCTCGCTCCTCGCCGTTCATGGTCGGGCTCCGTGAGGATTTCAGCAGCTTCTCCTCGAGTTCGTGCAGCGACGGCTCCTTATACATGCACACTGCAGGAGGGAGGGAAACAGAACTCTGTTAACATCGGGGGAAATTCTGTCTTCACGTCTTATTCAACATTCGTAAAAAAAAGTCCAAATGTAAAGACTCTCAGTGCAACGTTAGCAGCAGTTTCCCTTGTGAACCAGCAGGGGGGGCTTTAAACCGTCACCATCAGCCGTACACATCGCAGACTGTAAATAAAGAGAGACGACATGACACCTCCTCCATGTTAGCAGATGGGACATGGAGCAAACTAATATGATGTGATTTTATTGCAGTGACTCTGGTTCTTTCGACTCAATTTAAGCAAAACATTTCGCCTGGTTCTCGTTACTTATGATCACATTAATGTACAGATGTGTTTGTTTATGTGGCCCATGAATATGTATTCACAGGTACATACGTTTCTATGTTTTATAATGTATATGATCAGAAACCTGTGCAGAGCGAGGTAGAGGTACAGGAATGAGAGGTGGAGAGGTTTAAGGTGAAGGACGAGTCGTGCAGAGGAAGAGGAGAAGATGGACGGAGGGACAGGTGGAGGTATTTTTAAATGAAGGTGGGGGGGAGGGGGTGAGACAGAGCAGCAGAAAGCAGAGACGAAGCTTCATGTTTCCTTTTAAACCTCCATCTGTGATATTAGAGATTCACTTTGACCTCGAACTCGGAGGAGGACGACCTCAGCGCTTCACCTCCAAGATCCTCACCCACTGGTCCATTTCTAACACCGCTGCCCCCGGTGGTCGAGCGATGTAGCGGACAGCAGATTTATGTCGGAGCTCAGTCTCACTGTTGTCAGGTTTCAGTCGAATTTATCGTAAAATTTAAACACAGAAAATCTGCAAAATAAAAAGTGAATTGCCCTCGTAGAAAACGTGCTGCCCATAGATACACTGTATGAATGTGAATGGTATTCAACTCTACTGTGAAGTGCTTTGAGTGGTGCGATTTAAATCCAGACTATTTGGTTTACATGACGTTGTATTTGTTTCTTGTTTTTATTTGAAATAATACATTCTTCATTTTAAAGATTTCTAAAAAATCATTTGCACATTTATGTTGTGCATTAATCCATATGTTTAGTAATCGATATGATTCTGACAACAAAACATAAATAATGATATTCATGAAACTCATGGAAAGGTTTTTGATTTGAATTTGAAATGGTACATAGAAATATCCAACAAAGGAGTTAGGCACCTTAACAAATGTGTACAAGTGACACAGGGCTAACAGTTTCCCTCTGCTTCCAGTGTTTGTGCTAAGCTAGGCTAACCACGTGTGTCTCACCTTCGATGGGTCTGGGGACGAAGTGCGAGCAGGGTTTGGTTTTCTTCACTCGGTTTCCCTTCATGATGACGCCGTCCTTGTTGAGGCCCAGGAACCAGGCGCGGCCCGACTCGTGCTGCCGGTACAGCGTGGAGGAGTAGATGACGTAGTAGTTCTCAAACACTGACTCCTTGAACTTACACTCTGCTGTGAACACATCCTGACAAACACACACACACACACACACACACACACAGAAAACAAATTTGTATTTACCGTAAATTAACTGTGGGGATTTTATTTTGAAACAGGAAGAGACAGAAACAGCCTCTGTCCTGAGGACGTGGATCAAACTGTAACACACTTAAGTTTTATTTTAGTTTTAAACTCAAAATTAAATGCACATTTTGTGACTTTCTGCAACTCAGGGTCTCTCTATCAAAACAACAACTGGAAGTGCGCTCGGAGAGAGAGAGAGCCCGACATCTCTTGTTACAGGAAGTGAAAACAAACTCCTGGATCTGCCTCAGAATTTAACAGGTTCTGTCTTTAGTCATGACTCTATACAACATGTCATTTACATCACTTCAGCAGTTTTTGAGTAAACAAACAAACAGGTAAACAGACAGATGATGTGGTGCAGCAGTGAGGGATCATGGGAGTTGCAGTCTTCCTCCCTCAGTGTTGATGGTTCAGGAGGTTTTTATCTGAATCCTCCTCAGACTCTGTGTTTCTCGGACTTGTCTCTGATTGGCTGAGAGTCGAGCTGACGCTAATGTTTGCTCAGCTTGTTTCTCTGAAAACTTCAGATCCAGACGACTGACGACTGAAATCCTTCATCTGCTTCACATGTAGAGTAAAAACCACCAAGATGTAAAAGTCTCTTCTGACAAACACAACACTGAAGCAAAGAGGATAAGACGCCACCAACAGGCGACCAAAGGAACTGCACTGTTAACTTAACTTGTCGTCACTGGTTCTATTAAAGATGTGTTGATCAGACAGAAGTCCCAGTTTAACATGTCAGTCTTCCCTCCAGGTTTAACAGATGTGTGTGTGTGTGTGTGTGTGTGTGTGTGTTTATCTTTAGATCATTGGCAGCTACAGCAGACGACAAAACGCTAACCAGAGAGAGAAGGAAACGAGGTGAGAAGAAGAAGTGGAGCTGCAGAAACAGAGGGAATAAATGATGGATGCTGTTTCTCTCTCTGCAGGCTGCATCACATATGATTCACATAAACACTGTGACCACAGCACAGACTCACATCGCTGCTGTGTGTACTGTGTTTACTGCACAGAAGAAGATACACACAGCTGATACACACACAGCTGATACACAGCTGATACACACACAGCTGTTACACACGATACACACACATACACACACATGATGGGTCACTGGTCTTTGTGTTTCAGGCTCAAATCCGGATCAACGACTCTAAAATAAAGATGGACAATGCGTCTCCACTTCCTTCAGAAATGAAGCCAAAACATCCTGGATACGAATGCTGCCATCTTGTGGTGGTGACGTCTGCAGCATCAAGTCAGTCTCAGCTGTCAATCGTGACATCTCGGCCCGCTCCTTTATCATGAAATAATTCATCAAAACCAAAGTAAATCTAGAAGGATTCTCAGGTGGTGACGATACGTCTGCCTCCCAGGTGAGAAAAGACTGACTCCAGAATCAAGATGGAAGACGTCATTCAGACAAAAGGAGCCGGTCACAGTTTATAAAGAACTGTTAAGACTAGTGTGATGTGAGAATCACAGAGTTTCCTGTGTTCATCGCTCTCTTCCTCCATCACTCCATCCTCTTTCTGATGCTGCACACAGAGGGAAGAATGGTGTTTTAAAGTTTTATGGAAGGAGCAGACATGAATAATGGATGGTGGATGGACTCAGTGAGGAGAAGAACAAGAAGAACAAGAGACATAGATAATGAAATATTGGTAATGGAAGAAAGGGTGTGGGCCCTGTGGAATAGTTGAAGAGCTGTCATGCCGTCCATCTTTATTTACAGTTTTAAGCCGCTACCCAGAGCTCATGACCACAGTTCAGGGTCCTAATGTAGATTTAAAGCTTTGTCACTACGTCCTGTCCATCAACCTCACGCTCAATCCCCCCCGATCGCTCCACCGTCACCCGGCAGAGAACCACAGCCTCCGTCCTCAATCACCAGTTGAGTAGCACATTCAACAGAAGATTTCATTTGAGTTCTGATCAGGGGTCAATGTTTGAGCCCACAAACGTAACAGAACAAAAAACCAGCGTGTTCTTACTGATGTGTAGAGGAATCCCTCTGCGTTCATCGCCACGTACAGTCCAGCCTTCACGCCCTGCATCGCCACGACCCTCAGCCCCACAGGGATCAGGTGAACAGAGCGCAGGGAGGGGGGAGAGAGAGGGGGGAGAGAGAGGGGGGAGAGAGGGGGGGGAGGGAGAAGAGAGGAGGAGGGAGGGGGAGAGAGAGAGAGGGGAGAGAGAGAAGAAGGAGGAGAGGAGAGAGAGAGGGGGGGAGAGGGAGAGAGAGAGAGAGAGGGAGGGGGGAGGGGGAGAGAGAGAGATGAGAGGGAGGGGAGAGGGGTGGGGAGAGAGAGGAGAGAGATGAGAGAGGGGAGGGGGAGAGGAGATGAAGAGAGGAGAGAGAGAGAGAGAGAGAGAGAGAGAGAGAGAGGCTCTGTCTACACCAACACATTTTAGTTTAAAAACATCACTGTTGCTATGGTTACAGACGTTTTCCACTTCTGTAAATGCAGATGTTCTAATTACAATGTACTTTTCTCTGATTGGTCACTGTCCAATCAGATGCCTCGACCTAAAGGTTTCCACCGCCATAAATCATAAATCAACCAGCAGATCAGAGACTGTAAACGATGAGGCAGACGTTCTCTTCCTGATTGGTTCTCATCAGTCACATGACTCGACGACCAGCGGTGAACACAAAGCGTCGCTAACACTTCCTGTCAGTAACAGTTCCACCTCGTCGTCGCTCAGAGAACAGAAATCCCTGCTCTGACTCTTCATCATCACTGCTCCTCCTTCAGAGGAGTTTCTGTTACTAAGCAACCAGCTGCAGAGGAGACATCTACTTCCTGTTTACATCACATGACCAGTGTACATGAACAGTCATGTGATGTGTGTGTTCAGGTGTGTGAGTGTGGATGAAGATTATTTTAGTTTTAAAACTAAATAGCCGAGGTCTCAGAAAACGACACTGAGGTGGTTTGTTGTTCTTCTAAAAACTCCTGAGTGAATAAGTTACTGAGGCTGCAAACTGGGAGGAGCTAATCAAGCAGCAGCAGTAGAATGGTTCCTTCAAGAAGCTGTTTGTTGGGTTGCCAAGAAAAACATGAAGCTGTGGTCGCAGCAGCGGGATGTCGGCTTATGAGAGATGCACACTCATAAATGTGTAAATGTTGCAATTCGTCTGACGCGCTGTTAAACGCGTCCTCGGGAGGAAACGCTGCTCGAGTCCATGTTGACTTTTATCTGGTTCTTGAATCTGTTTCTCTTAGTTGATGAAGTGAAAAGTCTCCAGAGGGAAAAGTCTGCTGACGGCGTCACTGCAGAAGCTGCATCCACATGACGGAGCCATAAATTATTTAAATCATTGATGGAAATTATGCAGCGTTTTGAACTACAGGCTGGATTCTGCAGGAGCTGATTCCCTGACTAATCCAATAGCATGTTCCTGACGTGTTCCTGACGTGTTCCTGAAATGTTCCTGACGTGTTCCTGACGTGTTCCTGACGTGTTCCTGACGTGTTCCTGAAATGTTCCTGACGTGTTCCTGACGTGTTCCTGACGTGTTCCTGAAATGTTCCTGACGTGTTCCTGACGTGTTCCTGAAATGTTCCTGACGTGTTCCTGACGTGTTCCTGACGTGTTCCTGAAATGTTCCTGACGTGTTCCTGACGTGTTCCTGAAATGTTCCTGACGTGTTCCTGACGTGTTCCTGAAATGTTCCTGACATGTTCCTGACGTGTTCCTGAAATGTTCCTGACGTGTTCCTGACGTGTTCCTGAAATGTTCCTGACGTGTTCCTGACGTGTTCCTGGCGTGTTCCTGAAATGTTCCTGACGTGTTCCTGACGTGTTCCTGAATGTTCCTGACGTGTTCCTGACGTGTTCCTGACGTGTTCCTGAAATGTTCCTGACGTGTTCCTGACGTGTTCCTGAAATGTTCCTGACGTGTTCCTGACGTGTTCCTGACGTGTTCCTGAAATGTTCCTGACGTGTTCCTGACATGTTCCTGAAATGTTCCTGACGTGTTCCTGACGTGTTCCTGACGTGTTCCTGAAATGTTCCTGACGTGTTCCTGACGTGTTCCTGAAATGTTCCTGACGTGTTCCTGACGTGTTCCTGAAATGTTCCTGACGTGTTCCTGACTATTCCTGAAATGTTCCTGATGTGTTCCTCACGTGTGTGGAAGCTTCCCAGTGAGCGAGTGGCCGTGTTGATGAGGTTTCTAACACGTGACGGACGTGAAACTGGAAGAACACAAACATCTCAGGATGAAGAAGAGGAGCCGTACACGTAGAAGACGAAGACGTCAACTTGGAAACACGAGGAGGTTCCAGATCTTTTGGTGATGAGGGCCGACGCCGGTGTGGACGAGCTGGAAACAACAACACTGATCTTTCCACAGCAGAGTTTATACGTCATGTCCCGCCTCCTGCTGCTCTACAGGCTCCGCCCCTCGCCTGGATGTTCCCACATGTTCCTGTTTGAACGAGTCGGACCCGACAACCTGCTGCTGCGGCTTCACAGGACAAACTCTGCACATACGCAGAAAGTCTGGACAAAGTTTTTGGGACAAATTGTGGAGTTCATGTGTGAAAACAGCTCAACAGAAACACATTCAACATGTCAACAAGTACAACAAATCTTCTACAAAGACAAACTCAGTGTCAACACAACTACACAACATCTCAAAGTGGGCAGACTTTTCTTCTGTGTCGGACTTGAACCACCTGAACCCACCTGGTTTTCGGCGAACAGGTCTTTTCTTTCCACTGCAGAAGCGAACTTTGCTGAAGACGCTGAAGATGTGTCTCTCGCACAGAGACCTCGGGTCTTTACTGGGACTCGAGCGTCTCTTGTTGGTGGCGACCTTCTCACTGTTTGACTCGCGGGCCTGACGCCTCTGTCGGATCAGGGAGCTGGCGATGGCCGCGGCCATCTCCCCGAGAGGTGGACAAAGCCACCGAGGACAAAATATCTGAGGATGTTCACGTTTTAGTTCAGATCAGAAGACATGTCCGTCAGGTTGGTGGAATCCAGCGAGAGTCAGAGGAGATGTTTTTTCTGGTTTAAATGACTTCATGATGAGAAACGGCTCCAGAACAAGAAGCAGCTGACTGATGTTCACGTGTCCGTGCTTCCAAAACTTTCACTTCCGCAAACGCAATAAACTAAAATCCCTGTTTTATTTCCTTTTGTCTCATCACACACACAGAATCTTGAAAGTTACAAAAAGTGTTGTCTTCAGACGAATCAGGACATGAGGATCAAGTTGGACGTGTTTGTTCGTTCACATCCTGTAGCTTCAGTTTCCACCGGAGGAAGCAACAAAGCTTCAGTCACTACAAACCTTGGAACTTCACAGTCATCAAAGAAGACGTGGAGAAGTCTGTGACGTTTTCAGAACGACAGAGGATTTGACGTTTTCAATTCCATGACGACCATGTGATCCAGTTAAAAAAGGACCTTGAGAAGAGGTAGGAGTTCTATTTATTCAGGAGCGAAGATGAAACAATGAATCAATCATCAATTCATCATCAATGTTCTGATAGTTGATCGATGGATAAGTTTGAGGGTTGAGGATGATTCCTGGTTTGAAAGAAAAAGACATGTATCATGTCAGAGCCTCTGATGGAAGCACGTGGCTGCAGAAGCTGCCATCTATGTCTTCATGATGCGTCTTCATGTCTCCGTGTGGAAAACGACAGGACAGCGTCGCCCTCTCGCTCGCCCATCCAACTTTCAGAGACTACAAGAGTGACAACGTTCCGCAAAGTTCAAAATAATCCCAGAGCGGCACAAGAATCCTTCAGAGAGGAGAAGAGAAAACAGAGTCGATGTGTTCTCCCGTCTGAGCCTCTTCATCCTGCTCGTCTTCCTCACAGCCTGAGAGCTGCTGCATGTGGTGAGAGGCTGAGAGACGAGAAGAGGAGAGAGAAAAGAGAGCAGCCGCGAGAGAGGGGCAGTCAAAGAGAGGAGAGAGAGGAATAGAGAGACACGAGGTGGAGGTGGAGAAGAAGCTCCTAAAAATATTCTGCTCCATGTTTGATGTTGCTCCCACATCACTTTGCTCCTGAAACACGCTCACACGCCACAGCTGCTTTCACATGTGGTTCACTTCTCTTCACACACATTCACGAGTCCGATTCAGATCCAGACAAAACCCAGAGGCTCCGCCCCTGATACCCCTGATGTCCCTGATAATCCTGACAGCCCCTTACTGTGTAATGTCTCCACTCTTAAAATAATTATGTTCACAGTCTTGTATTTGTGACTGTTTTTGAATTAGTGTTTTGCTACAAAGAAGCCATAAAACCCTCTGACAACTGACGCCCCCTGCTGGCGCCCCCTCACCACTTCGAGAGATTGTTGCTTACACCATCATTTTAAAAATGTACAATAAAAAACATCACATTTAGAAATGTCTTTCTTTTTGCAGAAAGTCCAGGCCTCTGTCGTCTACCTCATCGAGATGTGCACTCGTGATGAGGTCATTGTGTTCTGAGTCCGATCTGATGAACGGTGTCACAAACTTTGATGCTGTTAAGAAATAATCCTCCACTTCTAATCCGTCGGTTTCTGGGCCCGAGGCTGGCGAGTCCGGCAGGTTTCAGGGATCCTGAACCCGACTGAACAGGATTAACATCTCTGCCTTCACTAACTGGGCCCATGTCTGTGCACCATCACGCTGGATGTAGGCCTCCACACCCAAAGAAACAAACCAGGTCAGTTTCTTTAATTACCGTCGTGTATTTGCGTCCTCGTATCTGCTCTGTGGGACCGAGAGCAGAGATGGCGACGAAGAACAGAAACATCTTCAGCTGTGCATGATGTCACTTCCTCAGAGGATCACCCAACATTATGTTAGAAGATTTACAGCAAAGTTTCAGGCTGAAGGTTTGAAATCTGACCGCATCTGTATAATCACACCCGTCTGACCTGATGTCACAGACTCTAGAAAACTAAACTGTCAGTCTGATAACTTCATAATATCACACACACACACACACACACACACACACACACACACACACTGCTGGGTGTTAATGAGATGTGGGATCGATTGTGATGCCACCACGGTGGATTTCCTGCCCTTCAGTCCTTGACTCTCGTAACTCCAGTGTGTGTGTGTGTGTGTGTGTGTGTGTGTGTGTGTGTGTGTGTGTGTGTATACAGTTCAGGTGTGTTTCCTAATCAATAGACAAACTGCCTCATCAGAGGGCAGAAGAATGTCAGCGAGACAACCATGAAAAAATGTACAGACAGTAACACACACACACACACACACACACACACACACACACACACACACACACACACACTAACAATAGTGGTGTTTGGTATAAACATAAGCTGATGAACAAAACATTTTCTAAAAGTTTTTTACGTAAATAAATGCTAGTTAACGCTCATGAGTTTTTTTAATTTACGACATTAAACTGTTGTGTTTTATCCGACACATTAATTTGAACATTGTCTTAAAACATCAGTCAAACACAAGATAAATGTTACAGGTAAAACAGCGTTTTACAGTGGATTAGTGTTTATTTGCTGTATTTTTCCATATGATCCAATTTTACTTCCTGTCGTCGTCTTTATTCACGTTGTTTGAGTTTGTCACTCTGTATTTTCACGTAAAATAAAAATATTTGTACGATAACTTTATGTGATGAGAAATAACAAATATTGTGATCTCACAGCATCTTCTCGTGTCGTCCTGATTCCACTGTACTGGATTCTCCTGCTGCAGGACGCTTTACATATTTACATGTTCAGTGTCGCCATCATTGTTCTTCATCTATTCATTCAGATTATAAACCCCACACACACACACACACACACACACACACACACACACACACACAGACACACACAGACACACACACACACACACACACACACACACACACACACACACAGAATATGACGCATTGACACGCTGCAGAAAAACCCAAATAGAAGAAGAAACACAGCAGCGTGTGGGCGGCAGAGAGAACGACAACTGGATGTTCAAACCTAACAAACAGACTCACTGCATCACAACCACACAAACAACACAAGAAACAGACACACAACAACAAACACATGAACTAACACACAGCACACTGACACAAAACAACAAACACATAAACAAACATACAAAACACACAATAAATAACATTGTGTGGCTGTATGATAAAGTTTAAACCAATCAGATGCAGCCACTTTAAAACTGGAGACACCGCGCCATCTGCTGGATACCAGAAACATTGCAGTCCACACTGCTGTTCACAATGGTTCACATGTTACTACAAACTATTCATACTGCAAATAATACTTATACCAATACAACTAAAAATAGTGATACAACTGCAAATACTACCACTGATACCAATACTACTAATTACTACAATCACTGCAGTTGTGATGTGATTTCTGCTTCTTTAGTTTGTAATCTTCTTATTACACAAACACACACACAGCCTTCATAAACCAGTGTGTGTGTGTGTGTGTGTTTTAAATGTTTCATGTTGAATCACTAAATTAGCTTCAGCTTCTGAAAAATTCATCATTCTGAAAAACAACAAGCAGCATTTAAAAATACACACGCACACAAACACAGAGACACACAAAGACACACACACACAGACACACAGTCATGAAAGGTTAATGTTGAAACAGTGTTTTGAATCTTTAATGACACTCATATTTGAGTCATGTGGTCATTCATACCTATTTTTCTCTCTGAAGTCGTAACGATTCTTTTTGTCTTTGTGGTAGGACACGTTTTGTGTCTCTATGGGACGTTTACAGGTGAGGACCTCTAGGACTTTATTCACCATGACTGTATTTATCATATCTACTGTCAGTGAGTGGAGATGATCAGCAGAGGGCGACAGCTGCTCAGACAGAAATACACTGTAAATAAACCTGAGACATCACTGTCAAGGACACACACACACACACACACACACACACACACACACACACACACACAGGGGATTGTGTCTTGTGTTTCTGTCACGTTGCAGAGCTAAAAGTGTTGGTGAAAATATAAATGGCAACATTCGACCGTGACAACAAAACTGACTCAGGTTTTCTTGTTTGCAGACTTTATGTTAATTTAGTTTCTTGTGTTGTTAAATTGTTTGTGAATCACTTCTTGAATGTTCAGTGTGTTTTTTTCTGCCAATAGGGGTCTCGTCATCATTTCCATTTTACTGCTGCGTTTCCCTTTTGCTGTCAGCTGCATTTAGCTTCTTCTTTATTAGCCTCTAGTGTTAGCCTCTCATGTTAGCTTCTTTATTAGCCTCTAGTCTTAGCTTATCCTATTATTAACCTTGTCCTGTTAACAGTAGATGTTAGCTTTCACCGTTAGCCTCTAGTGTTAGCCTCCACTGTAAGCTTCTGTTAGGATTTGCTGTTAGCTTCTCCTGCTAACATCTGCTGATAGCCCGTCCTGTTTGCTAATAATAGAGGCTAGCAAGAGTTGCCCTGTCCTGTCAGTCTCTCTGTTTCCATGACACTTTTACAGCCCGTTAAAAAATCCAACAATAAATTTGTTTGTGCTTGAGTTTATTTTTTGATTCACATATTAATTTGCAAACACAATTATTAATAACAATCTTTATTTCACAAATGAATCAAATGCTTTGTAATCGTTTCTTAGACCCTTGTTGTCCATCACCACCATCTTAGTTGATTTGTTGCTGTGTGTGTTTTATGTTCTGTGTGAACATGATGTTCACACCTCACAGTTTTATTAATAGATCCGACAATGAGACAAAGTCTGAAGTTAAATCAGTAAAAACACACCTGAGTTAAACACTATGGAGAACGACAGGTGGTGGATCTGACTCACCCTGTTTACTGCTCTCTCTCTGAGCGCTGCCCTCCTCCTCGCCCGCCTCCTTTCCTTTACTGTCTCCGGACAGGAGGCGACGGAGCAGGCTGCAGTACCGGGTCATCGTCCGTCAATCAGAGTCCGTCAATCAGTGGATGAGGAATCAATGTGAGGGCTT
Organism: Verasper variegatus; assembly: GCA_026259375.1. NCBI lineage: Eukaryota > Metazoa > Chordata > Actinopteri > Pleuronectiformes > Pleuronectidae > Verasper > Verasper variegatus. The sequence goes on from CM048047.1 coordinate 25,146,044, forward strand.
CAGTCCCATGTGACCACAAATGAAAGCTGTGACATCACAGTCACCAGCGCCACCAGAGCATGGACAAAAGACAGAGAGGACTCCTGTCCTCAGAGTGTCTCTGTCCTGTCTCACATACAGTCTGACCTCTGCTGGTGTGACAGTTTACTTCTGTCACTGGATTCGTCAGTGGGAGTCACAAGCGAACAGTGTTTCGCCCACAGATGAACAGGAGAACCCGTCAATGGGAACCATGACGAGAACCACAGCAATAACCACAACGAGGACCCCCAGGGGCCAACATGATGAATGCAGAAAGTAACAAATATCCATTCATTCAGTAATCAATAATCACATGAGGTTGTGATCGTCTGTGAAAAGTCTTCAGACTCGTCTGAGAGGAACGTCAATGTGTTTCTATGAAGACTGAGTCTCTGAGTCTTTGAGTCTCTGAGTCTCTGAGGGTCTGAGGGTCTGAGGGTCTGAGGGTCTGAGGGTCTGAGTCCAGGTCTGGATTGTGAATGTGATCCTGCAGTAAGAGGAGACAAGTTATTCTGAGAGTGGAACCTGAACACTATTTATATCAGAGAGTGAGAGAGGCAGGGAGAGTTTGTGTGTGTGTGTGTGTGTGTGTGTGTGTGTGTGTGTGTGTGTGTGTGAGGCAAACAGACTCACAACTAAAAACTGTTTAAAAAAAAATACTGTCCAGAAAGTGAAGCCAATGCTCAAGTGTGTGAAACCTGTGTTCTCTCTAATAACCAGCAGGGGGCGACTCCTCTGGTAGTTTCTATAGAAAGTGACTTCTCTCTTTATAACGTCAGTAACATTCAGAGTTTATGTCTCAGTCTCTAGTTTCAAGTCTTCTTCAAACAGCTGATGTTCATTTAGTGAATTATGATCATTTAGAGTCAAACAGACCATAAAGCACCGGGTGTAGTGGGGGGGGGGTACCACAGTGTGATTGACAGCTAGTCCAATGGGGGCAGGTTGCATGTGTCGTAGGGCTGAGGTGTCCTCGAGCTCTCAGTCAGACTCCACCCACTGCTTCTCCCAATATGGTTACTTCTGGTTTCAAACCCCAAGAGGGCGCTGACACTGACAGTCTCTGTGTCAGGCCTGTGACGTGCTGAACTGGGATTGGCAATAGATAAAAAGTTATAAATGTATTTATAAATATAATGATCATGTATTGATAAAAGGTCATAGGTAAATGGTGTTTGATAATGTATAGATAAATGTATAAGGTCAGTTTGCAGCTCCATCACAGAGCTTTTAAACTCTGGTGACGGTGATGATGAATATTTCAAAGAGCTGAGCTGCAGTAATGTTCTTTCAGCTCCATGTGTTTCTGTCTTCACCCCATTGCTCCTCTTTACATTGTTCTACTTCAGATCGAAGTTATTCTCAACATCATATAATCTGATCTTCGTTTTAATCTGGGCGAGTTCAGGAGCTTCACTGTCACTGCAGTGTCTGTTCTGAGTCTGACCAGCAGGGGGCAGCAGGACACCAAGACACCAGGAGGCTTCAGGGTGTGACAGAGAAGAAGAGGAAAAACAACCAGAGTAGCAGACCACTACGACCCTGATCCACACGCAGAGGGAGAACAAGTGAACATAAACATTTCTATTTGTGATGCCAGTTTGTCTCAGAGGCTTTAACAAGGTGAGACCTCCTCTGTTCTTCACACGAGTCAAACTACTAAGAAACTATCAACAGGTAAAGAAGGTAGAAAAGAAAAGAACTGGCCCAGCATTCTCGGCTTCGCAGCTCGTTCCCTCATGTGTCTCCTTGTTCCCTCTGCAGCTCTGCTGCTGCCTCTTGAATCCAGGCACAGTTAATTGACCAACTAATGTCAGCTGCCCCCCCCCCCCCCCCCCCGGACCAGGAGGTTGCATCACAGGAGTTCAGATGACATCATCATCCATAACTGTGTCCATTAGCCGCAACGAATTAGCATCGATTATCCTGAGTGGTGCGAGGCTCCATGCTAACGCGATGCTAACGCGATGCTAACGCTGCAGCACTGACACTAAACAAACACTTTCACCATGACGCTGAATCAGCAAACTGCCACGTGACGTGACGAGTCTCTTGAAACTGTGTGAACATTAAGACTCTTTGATCTTTCTAATTTGTGATTAAAAATAAATACAATGACTGTTCTGAATTATAATAATATACTGTATGTATCTGTTAGTTTGTAAACCTGGTTGGAGCATGAGAAGAAAGAAGTCATCACATTAATGTGTGGATCTTGATCAGGGGGGATCTAGATGAATAGAAAGTGAGTGTCATTCAAGTTTGATTTGTATGCAGTGAATTCATGATTTCATGATGAAGATCCTACATTTGAATTGTTTTCACACTGAGGGAAGACGAGGGACTTGATGTGGACTGTTATCAACAGAACTGTGAGAAATTATCACCTTGAATATTACAGATGAGGTAGAAAGACATTTTATAGATTTGTACAATATGTTTATTTCTTTTAGTGCATCAGGCTGAGATGATCTGTGTGGTGCTTCCACCTGCTGAACACAGAATGAACTGTAAGGACCAGTCTTGGCTGCTTAACACAGCTGATGTGTCAAATGTATTATGATTATAATTATTGTATTGTACAGTATCTGTAAAAAGTATTTACAGACTGTCTTTAATCTGAGGTGCCTTTGTTCCATGTTATCATACAGTTGTGACAGTGATTTCAGTATAAAACATCCTTTATAGTGAGTTTCTTCTTTTCATTACATGAAGCACTGCAGCACCTGATGTCCCCCATTACGGTTGATTTAAAAAAAGAACAGTGTTCATCTTTATCTTTCTGATTTGATACACTTTAGATATAAACCCAGTGTTTTATTTTTCTTCTTTGCCATAAGAGACAGAACAAGGTCAGCACAGCTGTGTCCTTCAGGCCCGTCTGTCCCTAATAAAATGACAGGAAACATAACTAATTCCGACACTACTCCTCGCCATCCCACCTCACAAGAAGACACGCACACCCAACACCATACCCAACCTTGTTGTGTACACAATCACAAAAGAACAGAATGACGGAAACTCAACAAATAGAAACAAACACAAAAAACCGTAACACCGGAAGTGGCGATCCGCCTCCTTCACAATAAATGTGTCAATATAGCGCAACAACAACATGCCCCTCCTACATCTGCACAGCACCTTGTAAACCTGGTGATAAGATGTTCTACACCGATGGAACTAATCTGTGTATTGTACTACTACTACTGTTGAAAGTTAGGAATGAAGCTAAAATTGCACTATAATTGTTTTTGTACCATAAAAACATCTTTATGAAATATGCAGCAAAGTTATGAAGTTGATGCCTGGAACAGCTGTGGCAGATTTATTTATTATTATCAAAGAGTGATTGAAATCAAGCAAACATTCTGCTAAACGTCCCAAACTCTTCATCACAACTTTGATTCACAAGTCATTTAACTGAGGCTTCTAAACATTGTGAGCAGAACGATCTGCACTACGTTCACTTCAGTGGTTGGTTCTTCAATTAGTGGAGAATTATGTGGAAGGAAGTAAGTATTTCTCTTTTCTATGCTTTGTTACTATCAAAAGTCTAAACAAGAAATAATTGACTGCAGAACAACAATAATGTACCTGAAAACCTTTTGGTGCAACTCGAGGGGTTTATCAGTTTTAATAAATACATTTCACTACCTGCCAAACACAAAAGTCTCTAAGTGAAACTGACATAAGATAAGATAAAACTTTATTGATCCAAACAACGGGGACATTTACACTAAAGCTTCACATTCAAACACAAAGAAACTGAAAATGCATCAACTTGTGTATTTACAAATATAAAATCATTTGTAGAAAATTAGATGTTAATGTAAAATATGTAAAAAGAAAAAACAACTGAGGAGGAAGTGAAAACTGCAGCAGGTGAGTGTGCGACTCCACCTGCTGGTCGTCTCAGGACATGACTGAGTCAGGAATAATCGTTAATGGCCCCCATTAATGTCTTTATGTACAGTCACCGATGGTCTTTATATACAGATTGATCCACACAGTCAGACAGTGTTTGGATGTTTCTCAGTAGAAACACAAACCTCCACTGGGTTGCTGTGTGTGTCTGTGTGAGTATGTTTCTGGCAGCAGGTCACTTCAGTCCTGAATCGTGTGGATTTGATCCGAGAATCAATAAAACACAACTAACTGTCTGCTGTAGACAAAACATATGAAAACTGAGCCCACAAAACACACACACACAGTCAGTGTCAGCTGTCAATCATGACGTCTCAGCCTGTTTCATCAAATAACTGATTCAAACCGAACTGATCAGAAACACTTGAACAGTGAGAGAAGAACGAGCTGAAATGACGTCGTCCATGTTTATTTACAGTCGGTGATATAACGTTAGCTGAGTGACATCACAGCTCCGGTCATTATACGGGATTTATGTTCTGAGCTGACTCACTCGTCTCTTCAGCTGAAACGTTTCACTGACATCAGCACAGTTTCACTCAGGATCAACTGAAGCTACAGAGATTCAGAGTCGACAGCACAACCTCCTTTAAACCAAGATGACGATGAGACAATACGGTCGAGTCGGATATGCACGCTTTGTATTCACCACTGGTAGTCGAGTCATGTGACTGATAGGAACCAGTCAGGAAGAGAATGTGGGCGTCTGCGTCACTGTTGAAACGTCCACAGAAATCACTGTCCTATAAAAACACAACTATAGTTTGAATGTATATGAATACTTTATTAAATCATGTGTTAAATAATCACAGATGAGACAACTTTGACTCAACACACATGAATCAGTATTTAGAGCACGTGTCAAAATGCTGTTGACAGAAACAGTTCAGGTTTGGTAATGTGAGTGAAAAAGGTTTTATAAGTTCTTTTCTGAATGCAGCCGGTAGCAGAGGGAGCTCCTTTCCTCGAGCTCCTGAAACATGCGCAGAAATAAAAGGACCTCAAACAAACAACAGCAGGAGGACGAACAAACGAGACGAGGACAGAACTCACACGTTCGTTTAGATTTTCATCAGACAACAAAGTTTGGATCTGCGAGTGAAAAATATCTCCTCGTGTTTCACGTTCTCTGGTTGCAGAGTGTTTGGTCTCTGCAGACATGTGCGTTCTCGTTTGTTTGAGTGTTTGTTAGCCACCAGAGTGCGGAAGCTACCGAGGGTCAGTGCTTTGCTCAAGGACACAAGTCGACGCCAGGATTCAAACCAGAGACTGTGTCAGTGTGATAAAAACAAACAGGCCCAGAGTCTCTACAGGGAAGAACTACACCTCCCATAATGCATCTCTTCTGCTCGGGACACACCCAGACACAAACAAACACACACACACCTGTCTGTCTGTCCCTGTCTCACTCTCAGAAAGAGAAGAGAGACAGACAGGGAGTCAATCAGACCTTATATCTGCCTGTCACCCCCCATGTCCAGGTGTTTTGTCTGTCTCTCACCTGTCTGTCTTCAACACCCTGTCTCTCCCTCAGCCACCTGTCTGTCTCTCTGTGTTTTGCTGCATCAGGCTGCTCTCAGCATTTCAGCCTCATGGTGAAACACACACACGCACACTGTGCCCATCCCATAATAACCACACCTCAGAGCTCCAGTGCAGCTGCATTCAGGATGTGAGCAGGATACCGCAGTACCCTTCTACCCAGCATGCATCACTCCCTCCATCCCTCCGTCCCAGCAGCCACTCTCCAGCCTCCACCCACCTCCTCTCAGCGGGGAAAGAACCACAACTTTCTCCATACATCCTCCATCAGTGGCCCACTCTTCCTTCCATCATCCATCCCTTCATCATCCATCCCTCCATCATCCCCCCTCTCCTACCTAGCGGTGCCTTCTCTTTGCCCTCCATGTCCCGGTGTTCGGTGAGGTGGTCTTCTTCCCTCCTCCCGATCAAAATCCACTTGCGTGCTTCCTTTCCTTCTCTCCTTCCTTCCTCTCCTCCTTTCCTTCCTGAATCAGCGGTAGGGAGGAAGCGTCGAGTCGGAGGATCAGTGATCAGTCGATAGATCGATACCGGCGGAGGAGAGGAGGATGAAGGAGGGAGGCAGCGGGACAGAAGCAAGCTGCGATGTTTCCTCTTCCTCTTCCTCTTCTTCTCATTAGCTGTTTTTTTCTCCTGCGGACGTTGAGGCTCGTGCGTTCACCTGTGCTGTGTCGGCACGCCGCTGCTCGCTCTCTCTCTCTCCCTCTCTCTCTCTCTCTCTCTCTCTCTCTCTCTCTCTCTCTCTCTCTCTCTCTCTCTCTCTCTCTCTCCCTCCCCCTCCCTCTCTCTCCCTCTCTCTCTCCCTCTCTCTCCCTCTCTCTCTCCCTCCCTCTCTCTCTCTCTCCCTCTCTCTCTCTCTCTCTCTCTCTCTCCCTCTCTCTCTCCCTCCCTCTCTCTCTCTCTCTCTCTCTCCCTCTCTCTCTCCCTCTCTCTCTCTCTCTCTTTCTCTCTCTTGACTCGTTCCTTGTCGATGCAGCCAGGACAGTACAGTGACGTCACAGTATTTCAGGCTACATGACCACGATGATGAAGTTGATCAGAAACACTTGAACAAACATCAGAGAGATAAGAACGACCTGAAACGACAGAAACATCTTTGATTAACATTTAATTATCGTCGACTCTGATTTGTTATTTTGGTCCATGTCCCATCTGCTAACATGGAGGAGGAGGGGTTTCTGAAAGTATCTACTAAACTTCTTTTTGAAACAATTTCAGATTTTGTTCTGATAAGAATAATTGATCTTTACTCTTCTCCTTAATGTTTCTGCCTTTGCTCAGTTTATTAGGAACACGCAGCTCAAACAGAGGCTGTTTGTTCTGACTGATGTGCTCACAGGTGTTCCTATTATTTTGTCCAGATGAATATCAGAGTCAGCTGATCAACTGACTGTGTATCACGTGTCGTCGTCGTTAACGTGTTGATGTGTCATTTTGACAACTGCAGGTCCATCATTGGTCGTCAGTTTCTGTGATGTCACTGACAAGGAGGGATGGGGAGGACACATTGAGACAAAGGAACCAGTTTCTGACTGGTGAAGCATACTGGTCACCATAGACACAGAGTCAGAGAGACCGTTGGAGTTTAAATTATTTTATCAAGTGCTATTTACAACAGTGGTTCCACGATACAGGAGATAAAATCACTGTGTTTCTACAAACAGAAGCCGTTCAGATCGCAGCTCCCGCCGTCGTAACCACAGTAACGAGCCGCTGCACAAACTGGATCACATTCTTTACATCGTACACACGCGTTTTCTCACTGGTGCCCCCTTGTGACAGTGAAAGGTACTTCATTGAAAAGGAATGTCAAGTTTCAGCTCATCCTCAGTGAGTGTTTAAATGGACGTTCTCCAACTGTTCACTTTTAATCTGACAAGCTGCCGAAATGATTCGTTTTAATTGTGTGTGTACGTTATTGTCCTTACAGGAAAACATCTGTACATTGAGCACAAGTGGGAATTCCCTTTGGGACTTAGTGCCGTGCTCAGGGGCAATTTGTAAATCTGATCGGAGTTCCCAAGGTTCGATTCTGGGGCCTCCATTTTTCAGTCGGTATTCCCTGCACATAACATCCTGCAGAATGTTATGAGGGATTATCGTCCCATTTCTGTCACTTTATAGAGTTTATACCGAGACAAGACTTTAAGCAGCTCACTGAGAAGTCTGAGATTCTTCTGTTCGTAAAGGGACCATCACAGACGGGGGGGGGCATCAACGTTGCATAAAGAAATCCATCCTCAGAACAAAGCAGAGCAGCGAGACACAAATAAAAGTCACAGTTGAAAGGTTCTGAACAGAGAGCGGAGTAAGGTCAAAGGTCACGACGCTCAGAAGAAGATCACGTTTCCACTGAGCAGGAAAGTGGCACTTTGATGGTGTGTGTCAGTCTGAGGTGGGTTCAAGGACCTGTTAGTTACATTGTTAAAACCAATTACTTTCTTTTGTATCTTTTTTTTGCTACGTGCATGTGTGTGTGTACTTGTTGTGTATGTATTTTCACTAATTGCACTTGAGGATGAGGAGATGAGATCACATTGTCGGTCTGATGTCTGCAGGTGTTTTTGGCATCTTTTCTGGAAATGTTTGAAAACACAACAAAAATTGGGACGGACTCATCTTTAGCACAAGCTCAGGAACTACAACTCCCATGATGCTTAGGGTTACTTCTGTATTAAACACATTTTTATTTAAAACTAACGACCTCTAACCAGACGATTCTCAGAAATAACCTGTTTGTGGAGGGAGCCTGAGACAAGGGCACAAGAGCAAACGTCTTTTTTCCAAGGATCACGTTGCAGCTTTGTGGAAAGTAAAGGATTTACTCTCGTACTCTTCATAAAAGCTTCTGGAGCTAAATCTACGACTGGTTCTATGCCTCTTCACTGAAATAAGTCTGACACCGGCTACAGGGTCCAAAGTTGTAACCACTGACATCATTGGCCGTCGGAGGAGCTACTGCAGGAAACTTGCCACCAGTTTGAAAAACATGGTGGGACGTCCCAACCTGAGCTTTCAGACGTTTGAACGTGGAATCGTCGTCTCCTGAGCTGGTTGAATAAAGTTGAATCCTCAACACATGAAAAGCAGCTGAAGCAGGAATCACAGATTGTACAGAAACAGTGAAGCATTTTGAAATGTGCGATCACGTCTGATGGAAACAAACAAAGTGAGAGGAATAAGATGTCAGTGGTTTCACAGACCAAGATATTCTGTGACACGCCGCGGAACGAAGGTCACGATGCAGCAGATTAACCTGAGAGTTCAACAGGAAGTACACAGCTCGAGCAGAGCGCACACCCACCTGCACCCATTGGACAGTACTAGCTGTCAATCACACCGTGGTATGCACGCCCCCCTGCGAATTGGAGCCAGGCCGTATTAATGTAATATCACTGTGTACTTGCTGCTGTTCCTCCGGTTAATAAACACGTTAGAAATATGACGATTCTTCGGTAAAGTGTCACCTGCTAATGATATGAAACATCATTCTAGAATCAGGATGAACAATAACGTTCACCATCGAGAGGAAAAGTGTTTTTTTTTTTTTTTACATTCTGTGCAAAGTTAAATAAAGAATAGTCGACACATCGTCTTCATCATCGTCAACCGTCTGTCGACACATCGGTTCAGTCAGTTCTCTTCTATTTACAGTTAGTTTCTAAGACGTTAGTACCATCATCCCGAGCGGGACTAAGACATTCGTCAGAGGAAGAAAATCCACCTTCAAACTAAAGTCATCGTTAGTACTGATTCTGAGACGGTACCCTAACCCTAACCCTAATTCAGTGGTTATGACTGGTCAGCGATTACTTCATATTTAAGGTGGAGGTTCATGTTACGTTCATCATTTCATGTTATTGATGAATAAACCAGACTTTCTGTGCTCTTTTCAGTAGGAAGTGGTTCCGTCTCGTCTCAGGATCCCTGATAAATACATTAAACTACATTAAACTACATAGGAAGAAGAATTCCATCTGAAGGTGGATTTTCACCTCATCCATCAGTTTTAAAAACAACCTGCTGCTATTCTATTTAAAGGCATTCAGCAGGCTCAGAAAACACAGGGCACACAGTGAAAGAGGAGGGACCAGGGAGAGGGAATAGAAAAATAAGAGTTAAAAACTGTGGCAGACACAACGAGACGATCACTTCACTCTGTGGCAGAGAAACATAAAAAAAATGTAAAAAATTAAGTTTCAGAGGAGGTGGGGCACCAGACGGTCAGAGAGAAGGCAGAGAAAGAGGAGGAGGAGGTGTAAGAGGAAGAGGGAGAGGACGAAGAGGAGGAGCAGGCCAGGGAGAACATTTCTCAGTCTCAGAAGAATTTGTCGTCGATGCGGAAGTGCGGCCGTGTGACATCATCTGGGTTGATGAAGACTGAGATGGATTTCCCAGGATTCTCTGTTACGAGCTGCTGAAGCTTTTTGGCCAGGCGGTCGTCGGGTTGGTTCTCCCCGCCTGCGTCAGACTGCGGTGATGGCAGGTTGTTGGAACTGCCGCGCCACTGCAGTTCCACCGTCAACCTGTTGGCGGCCTTGGCGTGTTCGATGGTGGTGCGGAGGTGCTCGGCCGGGTCGGAGCGCACGGAGGACAGTTTGCGGGCGTGCAGCATGGCCGTCTCGTCCGACAGATGCTCTAGCATGTTGCACTGAGGGATGAAGTAATTGGGACACATCTTGTTGACGAGGCAGTGCTGCAGGTCGTCAATCAGGCCGAGCAGGAAGTGGGCGGAGAAGTCGTCCTGTGACAGGTAGTTGGCGGGAAGGCGGTCGCAGGCCCACAGCATGATGCTGCGGAGATGGTAGGGGCTGATGGCTTTGGGGCGAGACAGCAGCTTGATGATGATGGCTTTACAGGCCTGGTACGCCTGCATCAGGCTGGACGAGATGCACTTCTTCAGCTGCACCTCGCTGCGGGCGAACGACAAGCGCCACTCGTTCTCCTTGCGGCCTTTGTAAGAGCAGGCGGGGACGAGGTAGAAGCCACTGATCACCTCCTCCTCCGTGATCTTCCCATCCCAGAAGTGGTTCTCCATCAGCCAGCTCTGAGCTACAGCCGGCCAGCCTTTAAACGACACCACGGGGACGATGTCATACAGCATCCGGCTGCTCCCAACGCCCAGGATGACGGAGATGATGGTGCCGTACCTCTCCACCTTCTCCACTCGTGGCATCCCTCTCTGCGGCTTCTTCTGCACCTCCAGCAACACCAGGGAGATGGACTGGTAGAACCAGTCTGCGACCAGAGTCGGAGAAAAGAAGTAGTTGGTGGTCCCGTTGATGTGGTCGACGATGGTGCAGCAGTCCTTCCACTTGGTAATGGTTCCTTCATCGAAGAGGCGGAGGCTGAGCCAGGAGTGACCCAGGGCCGAGTGCCTCATGTCCAGGGTCACCGGCTGGTTGCGGTCGTGGAGTTTGAGCGCAGGGACCAGCAGAGTGAAGTCCATATCGTAGTCTGTGCCACGGGCGTAGACGCTAAGCTCGTCCAGGTCCATGTCCACCACACCCTCCCGAACGCCTCCCGACAGGAGGAGGTACTCGTTGGCCACTGGGAGCTTCTGGTCCAACTTCTGGACCATTCCTGAGACAGAGGACAAAGAACTGTGTTAAGTACAAATACAGACAGAGTATTGTTTCACTGTGTAGAGAAATCATTCAAGGCTGGTAGCGATTCTTTACTACTACTATGTGCCTGTAAAGACAAGGGGAAATAATTATTAAGATGATGACTATTTAGTGTGTGTGTGTGTGTGTGTGTGTGTGTGTGTGTGTGTGTGTGTGTGTGTGTGTATATACATATACAGTGTGTGTACTGACCCAGCATGGAGAAGATGAAGTCCTTGGCCGTGTGGATCTCCAGCGCTCTCTGGTCGTCGTACTCCCGCTGGTCGTGTTTGCTGAAGTCCTGGATGAGTCGGTTCAGATCCTCGGTCCGAGCCGCGGACCTGAAGTCGAGCTCGGGCCCGAGGCCGCCGTGCGGCAGCCTCCCGGCGGCCGCGGTGGGGCTGTTCCCGAGGCTTCCTGCCGAGCCGGACCGAGCGGAGAGAGCAGGGGCCGCCATCTTTCCTCCGAGATCAGGTTCGCTGCTGCAGATGCTGCTGGTGGAGCCGAGCCGAGCCGAGCCAGACCAAACACAACCACCGGAAACAACAGTTCCGCTTCTCAACGCCTTCAAAATAAAGTGCTACCCCTGCTTCCTAAAACACTGATTATTAAACTATATTAATAAACTATTCATGTGAGGGCTGTTTATTAAATCAATTCATTTCAGACTGAACGACGAGGACACACTATATAAATTATAGTTTTAATTATATGACTCAATTTTTGATTCATCATCTATCTTTTATATTTAAATAAAACTATATATATATATATTATAACTAAATATTATATTGCAGTTTGATGTATTTTACTTTGAATAAATCGCGGACGGAAGTTATTGAGTTTTATGGATCTTATATTTTGTAATTCCAGCTGTGCAGTGTCGCTGTCTGACCTCCAGGTGTCGCCAGACCCCGGAGCTGCGTGCCGCTGACCCGGAAGTGAACGATCCCTCGAGGTCACCGGGCTCCAACATGGCGTGGAGGAGTTGCTCCGTCCTGCTCAGACTGACCGGAGAGGCCGCACTACGGAGCTCGACGAGGGGCGGCAGGTCAGTGAGCTCAGCGGGGGAGAGGCAGCGTGTCCCGGCTGCCTGACAGACGGAGCCCCGCTGCCCGGAGCTAGCTCCGTTAGCTTCAGGGTCACTTTGTTTATGGGTTAACTAGCTGGCTAACGTTAGCTGGGCAGCTAACCCAGCTAACTGCGGTTTGTTTGGTTTCATTTGAACTTGGTGGGAGATTTCCATGTTTCTTAATAAACAATGTGTGGATTCAGATTATTTCATCAAATCATATAAATATTTACTGTAGAGGTTCGTGTTAGTTTAATGGAAATGATTGAATAACATTCTAACCTGATTTATAACCAGTTTCTCTGGGATGGAGACATCACTGATCCATGAACCTGCAGCTTGAATAACAGATCATTATTTATTCATGAGTAAAATCAGTACATTAAACCTGTGAATCGTTGATTCGTTATCTGTTCGTCCAACTGATCAGTGTCGCTTCATCATCCTTTTATTAAAGATTTATTTGAACTTTACGCTCATTTCAACATTCGTACACACATCCTCTACGTTGACATGGTTGTTGATCAATATATCCACTAGAGGGCAGCGCAGGGAGGTTCTGATGTTTAACGTGGAGACGATGGAGGTTTGTGATCATGTTTATTAAGAAAGACGCAGAAGTGGCCACATTGTAAGCAACGTTGGTCAAAGTTAGCATTTCGCAAAGTCTCCTCAAAAGGTTCCAGCATGATTTATATTTGTTTCTGGTGTCCTATGTCTCACACCCCCCCCAAAGCAGGTGGCCTCACAGCTTCCAGCAGAGATGTGGCTTCAGAAAAGCTGGCAGGAAACCAGAATCCAAGAAGGTGGAGGAGGAGCCAGGACCCCCACACACACAATCGTCTGAGGCTGCGGTCCCTCGCCGGACGCCAACCCCCCACTTTGAACAGCAGGCTCCGCCCACCTCCCCCCGTGCCTTCAGTCGACTCATCAGACCGCTGCTCTTCACCGTGGGGGTAGGTGATGCTCACCTGGTGGTGCTGGAGGTGCTGGAGGTCACGGGCTGGTATTAACACCATGTCAGTTTACAGGCTGCTCTTTCGGCTCGGCGGCGATCTGGCAGTACGAGTCCGTCAAGTTTAGAGTCCAGAGCTTCTTCGATGAGATCAGAGCTGATTGGCTAGAGAAGATGAAGCCTCAGAAGAAAGGAGATGTCCGCAAAGAGGTGAGAGAGAAGAGTTCTGTCCATGGCGTTGATTCAGTCTTACCTCTTACCTGAGCCCTGATTGGCTGTGATGTTTCTTCTTTTTTCAGATCAACCAATGGTGGAACAGCTTGAGTGAAGGTCAGAGGACGGTCACAGGTGAGACGACTGTGTTTGATTGACAGCAGACAGAACACACACACACACACAACAAAGAACAAATCGTGCCTGTTTTTTTAATGGGAAATTGGTCCCCAAATGTAGCCTATGACAGAAACGCAGTCTGTAACTGCAGATACACAGATTTGACCTCACGCCTCAGTGTCCTTGAGCAAGGCACTGAAAAGACATTAAAGCCAATTAAAACACATGATTCCCTCCAGTATCAAAACTTCGTTTAATCAAACCCTGGAAACAAAAATTGAGTGAGCCTGGAGAGTTTTCAGTTTATTTCACAGCCTCTGAAATAGAAACATGAGTCCAACCTTTCAGGAGCTTTGACCTCAGCAATCCAACAACCACAGTTTAACACAAGCTGCTCCTCCTCTTCCTCCATCAGTTCTCCCACCCTGATCCTTGGGGAGCGACTCAGACACGTCAGAATCTGAAATGTTATCGTCGTCATTGTTGTTACCATCCATTTAGCGCATGCTGGGGGTCAAAGTTGATTATTTGCCTCGACACTGGAAGTGAAGGTTTTATTGAACCTTCTCACTGGCACAGATTGGAAGTGAACTGAAAACATCTCCACTGAATCATTCATGTACGTGTGACGGGGCCATAACTCTGGTCGTCAGCCATCGTCTGAACCACGACTTTATAAACGTTTTTATCGACCTGAACTGTTAATGACAGGTTTCTTTTTCTTCCCAGGGATCATTGCTGCTAACGCCATCGTGTTCTGCTGCTGGAGAGTCCCATCGCTGCAGCGCTTCATGATCAAATACTTCACCTCCAACCCGGCCTCCAGTGAGTCTCTGCTCACACATGATAAACATCCGGCTGCTGTGTTCACGCCGTCACACTCTGCCCAGACGAGGTGGGAGTGGTGGGGTGAAGTTGAGACTCTGTGATTGTTCCTGATTGGTTATTTGTCGTCCTCCTGCAGAGACGCTGTGCTCTCCGATGCTTCTCTCCACATTCAGTCACTTCTCTTTCTTCCACATGGCTGCAAACATGTATGTCCTCTGGAGCTTCTCCACCAGTGCCGTCTCCATGCTCGGCAGGGAGCAGTTCCTCGCTGTCTACCTGTCTGCAGGTGCTGCTCTTGACAACTCAGCACGATAACAAGCTTGTGAAAGTCTGTGAAAAGGCTCAGGCACTGACGTCTCGTTCTACTTGTGCAGGTGTTTTTTCTACGTTTTTCAGTTACACGGGTAAGATTGTCACCGGGAGGTTCGGCCCGTCTCTGGGAGCGGTAAGCTGCGAATGTTTCACTGGAATTAGAAATAACTTAAAACTCTGCATTAGAAATGTTCCTCCAGTGTCTACGTTGGTATTTTTACTTCCTGATGATGTGGTGCAAAAATGTTCTGTGAGTCAATAAACCATAAAATATGATAAAAGTACAGAAACGGTTATAAATTAAATAGATACAAATAACTGACATGTATTTTCATAGATTAAAACATATTGATCCTAAAGATTCTAAATATTGAAACGTCTGGTGAACTCAGGTTCAAGTCGTGTGACTCGTTGGTTTGTGTGTTTTCAGTCTGGAGCCATCATGACCGTCCTGGCGGCCGTTTGCACCAAAATGCCAGAAGCTAAACTCGCCATCATCTTCCTCCCCATGTTCACGTTCACAGCCGCCAACGTAAGCCTCGCCTCGCCCGCCTCACCCCAAGACGCCTGCTCTTCATCATCTCTTCGCCGTTAACCACTCCCCTTTCTCTGCAGGCACTCAAGGCCATCGTTGCCATGGATACGGTGGGTCTGGTGCTGGGGTGGAGGTTTTTCGACCACGCTGCTCATTTAGGAGGAGCCATATTTGGAATGTGAGTTCTGTCAGTTCCCATCATGCTCATCAAAATAAACAGATCTGTGTAAAACATTCTTCATTTTCTCAGTTGTTCTTCGTCACCCCTTGTCTCAGACGTTATGTTTTTATTATTAAAGCCTGTGATTCGTGGATGATATTTATTGTTTAGATCCTTGATTGATTGATTTTCTGTTCCCTTCCCGTGCAGCTGGTACATCCTGTCTGGGCATGAATTGATCTGGAAGAATCGGGAACCTTTTGTCAAACTTTGGCACGACCTGAGAACTGGAGGAGGAGGAGGAAGAGGAGGAGACGGAGGAGGCTCCGTGTGAGACGACAAGGAGGAAAATATCAATGTAAAGTTGTATAAAATGTACAGAAGAAGAGCTGCTTCCTGCTCCGACCAGCTCCCCAGGACCCGTGGTGATGTCGCACAAACAAAATCTGGATTTAAATAACGACTTGCGTCCATATTTGTATGAAACATGGATTCAGATGTTAGTCGTTTTGTTTTCTCGTAGAGAAACAAACTATTGATTCACAGCTCAAACTGATGATGAACTAATAATCAAAGTGAACGATCCCGTTTCACCAGCCGCTCGTCTGTAGATCTCAGTTGATCTTCTCACCGGAAACAATTGATGACTTCATGTTTCTAAGTTGTCGATCAATCGGAGAGTTCAGGTTTTGATCTTTTGTGTTCACATGTAAAAATAAAATTTAAATAACACAGTGGAGCTGGTTCTGTGGTCCAGGAAGTCGACATCACAGACGATTCAGATCTGTGACCGAGGAAGTCTTCACTTCTCTTCCAACAGTCATTTCCTCCGATTTTTATGCCTCAGCGCTGGCGACACCTAGTGGCCCGAAGGCAATATGTTTTTGAGTCGTCAGTTCATTCATCCATCTCATTGTGAACGTGATATCTCAAGAAAACCTTGAGGGAATTTCTTCAAATTTGGTACAAATGTTCAGTTACTCTCAAAGATGAACTGATCAAATTTGAGAGGTCAAAGGTCACTGACCTCAGTGTCAAGTGTATATAAACTGGGCCTCACAAACAAGCACAGTGCAATAATTATAGTTTCAACTGAGCTCTGTCTACTTCAAACCAGAGAAAAGCTCCAAGAAATAAACACAATAGAGATTTGAAAAAAGTCCTGGTATGATCGATGTGCCGTCGGTTTCATCAGACAAAGGTGAAAAAACACGTTTTCAGAGTTGTCATAAAAAGCTTTTTCTCTTACATTAGTGAGAATTTGAAGGTTTCAGCAGAAGTTTCTCTGACTTGCCAACAAGTGTGACGTCACTTTAATAAACAAAGAAACACTGAGGTTTAAAGTCCACAAACTGACACACAACTGATGTGTGTGACTCCCAAAGCATCACATGATGACACTGTTTCATTTTGACTTTGATACAAACGCAGGTGTACGTTCATGAAAAAAACAATTAGACGATGTCAAATTGAATAAATTATTCAAGTTTGAGGCCAAACTAAAAATCTAACTTCATACAAACCTGGAAATAATGTGAAAGGAAACATTTAAGCTAAAGAAAATATTAAATCAATCTTGGTCATTGATCTACTTCTTTTGATAAGGTTAAATTTCCTTTATTCTCGTACAGTAACGGGTGAACCAGACATTTTATAGTGTAAAAATCGTTTTGTTGGTGCCCTCTGGTGGACAAACATATCTTTGCAGTTCACTGTTATTGACCAACAGACCTGATCCATCACTGATGTTGACACATCAACAAGATGAGATGTTTATGATTTACATCTCAAACATTTTGATTGACTTATGTAGCAACTGTCAGATTTTGGTTCCGAGGATAAAAATTCACCAAACGTGTGCAATGTTTTTTTTCTCCATATGAATAAAAGTCTGTTTTATAGAAATGTTAGAGGCTGAAACTTGCTCATAACAAACAGTGAAACTGTGTCGACACTGATGTTTGTTCAGAGGTGGATCGACCTTTCTCCAGAGTTCATCCACCCCGAGCCGAGCGCAGAGGAGCAGAGGTTCTCACACTGAGAAGATTCATCACTGACGAACAACGAGGACAACGAGCAGAAAACCCTGAGCCTGAAGCACCTGATCTGAGGTAAGACCTGATGTGTCCGAGCGGAACTCCGCAAGACGACCACAGAATCCGTTTGATTCCCAAACATTTGACTTTTCATTCTTCAGCATGGAGGGATACAAAAGTTATGAAATGTTTCAGGTTTTACTTTGAACGATTGTGGCAGAGCTGAATCAGGAAGTAGTTTTAATTTGATGGTATGTGATGGGGGTCAGTAAAGATTGAATGAACCTGATTAAACTCAAACTCTGTAGATTAACCCTCTGGGACCAGGATCCCATTGAGTCCCTGGCCGATGTTTGTTTGATCAAAACCACAGGGATCTGCTGTCTTAAACTATTGAGTCTTTTTACAAAGTAAACTTTATATTTGTGACATGTTTTAAATATTTGCAGCTTAAGAAGGAACCAATGAGCTTGGAGCTGAAAAGTGATGAGAAACAAAGTAACTTGAATTAAAACCAGTTAACAAACACAAACGAGGGACCATGAACTCACCACCTCCGTTTCGGTGAGCAGCAAAAATAAAATCTATAAAACAGAAACACTGTGTTTTCTGTTGCTGTGCTTGAAGAAAAAAACACGATATATAAATATAGATTATTTTATGTGTCGTTCCTTTGTTCAGTTTTGACCTCTATTAACATGTTTTTTTTAAACGTTTTAAAAACCAAACATTTCATCAATTAACTGAGGAAACAATCAACAGATTAATCATTCATTTAAAAAAGTACAACAATAAAAGACCCAGAATAGAACCCTGAGGAACTCCTTACATGTTCCAACTCCTTTGGAAGATCACATGTCAGACATCTGGTAGTTGAAAGGTTTTTTTGTCTTTCAGAGCTGCTCGGTGCTGTCGAAGTCCTGCTGTGTTTCCAGGTGTTCCAGCTGTGTGGAGACGTGAAGCTTCATGGCGGTGGGTCTGCAGGTGGTGGCTTTGGTTCTGGGCGTGGTCTCCTGGTGTCTGCAGTCCAGCTGTACGTCCTCTCAGGTGTGGAAGGTGAGGAGTCAGGTGGAGTCGCTCAGCAGCAACCAGTGGCAGTTTGAAGGTCTATGGATGAGCTGCGCCGCCACATCACTCGGGTCGGTGCAGTGCAACCGATTCAAGACGCTGCTGGGTCTGCCTGGTGAGGACACACACACACACACACACACACACACACACACACACCACACACACACACACACACACACGTTGATGTTTCCACTTCAGATGTGTAAAAATGTTTTTATTATCTTTTCATTTGAAGTCTCTCTCTCTGTAAACATGTTCTTTAACCTAATATTTCTCTGCTCTGCTGCAGTTCACCTGCAGACCTGCAGGGCGCTGATGATCCTGTCCTTGCTAGTCGGTCTCGCCGCCATCATCGTCTCTGTGCTTGGACTCAAGTGCACCAAGATCGGCCGCACGTCGGAACATGTCAAAGACCAGATCGCCCTGAGTGGGGGGGTTATGTTCATTCTGTCTGGTATGAGGATACACACACACACACACACACGCACACACACACACACACACACACACACACACACACTCACACTTTTTAAGGTTCAGTGAGTCAGATTCAGTGACATCTAGTGGTGAAGTTGCAGATTGCAACCGAATGAATTACCCTTGTGTATCATGAGCTGTTTCTCAGCCTCCATTTAAAAACCGATGACATCGTAGCGACGTAACTTCACTGTCACATTTCCCAGAATCCTTCGATCTTCCATCTTCACTCAGTCTGACCTCTGATCTCAGGTGTCTTCACTCTGACGGCAGTGTCGTGGTACGCAGCCAGAGTCATCCACGACTTCTACGACCCGCTGTACGGAGGAGTCAGGTCAGACACACACACACACACACGTCTCTCTGTAGTTGTGAGGACCTGAAACCAACCCTCAAAAAGACAGATTAATGAGGACCGGACAAAATGTCCTGACAAGGATGCTATTGAACCAAAATTGGCCTCAAAGCTACAGATTAAATGATAAGATGATAATGTCTATATTATTGATATTGAAGACGGTGATGAAGATGAAGAGTCATCCACTCATGTTGATGCTGCAGGTTCGAGCTGGGCACTGGTTTGTATCTGGGCTGGACCTCGTCCTCTCTCGCCGTCCTCGGAGGATCTTTGCTCTGCTGCTCCTGCAGGAGGACGTCGTCTGCACCCCCCACAGGGTAAATTCACTGCACCACAAAGATGCTGTACTGGGCTCTGTCCACTCGGGGGCGCCATCAGCCTAACAAACCACCGTCCTCTATGACATTTTCTTTAACACCACAGAGAAAAGTGGACTGTGATTGAACCAGAACTTCAACGAGTTGCTGTTTCTGTCTCAGTGAAGCTGCAGATTCTCCTGTCGACTGTTAACGTTTATCTCAACATCGTCTTTTCCAGGACAGAAGTTCAAAAACACTGTGTTTTCTCCTGCAGGCAGTTTTCATACAACTTCTCCAAGACGAGCCGAGGACAGAGCATCTACCGGGCGGCACCGGCCTCCGACACCAGCAGCTCCAAAGCTTACGTCTGAAACTGCTGCTTCCTGTCTGATGTCTGGTCGCCGTGACGATGCAGGGAAACACCACAGCATCAGAAGCTTTGACTTTTATTCTTTTCTTGTGAAATGCTCGGATCCATCGACTTCTTTCTGATATTTTAGTTTTATCAACATAAAATCACACAGAAGCAGCTGATTATCTGTTAAATGTTGTAAATAAAATGTTTCCTGATGCCGTTTCTATTTCCAGAACTTTTATTTCAAAGAGTCTCTGTGGCTCAGAGGAGGACGGGCCCTTAAACACCCCTTTTCCTCTGAGGCAGTTCCAGGGCTGGTTCTTCGTGTTTCTAAAGAACTGGCTCTTGGACAGAAAGTCTGTCTACAGGGCGCCGACTGTTTGCTGGAGGCCCCTGGTGTCAGGTTGTCTGTTTGAAGTAAGGGAAAGTGAATCATATGAAGGTCAGGAAAACGCAAAGCGATGACTGACGACATATTTCTGTGTCTCTCAGTTTGGGGCCTTTTACACGTCTTTGTCCAGGGGCCCGTTGTGTCATAATCCGTCCATGATCCGTGTGTGTGTGTGTGTGTGTGTGTGTGTGTGTGTGTGTGTTGGGGGATGTCAGAAGGAAAAGGAAAAGATGACCATTTCCTGCTGCAGTTAGAAAATAAAACAAACAGGAAACAGCGAGCAGGGCTCCCAGAGAGACCACAAGGAGCGAGCGGAGACGAAGAGGAACCAGCAGAACCCGACGCAGCATCAGGGAGGAGAAGACGGAGAAGAGGAGGGAAGAACCAACAGAACAGAGAAACATCAACAGGAGGAACAACCCTGAGGAGGAACAGTAGAGAACCAACTGAAACTCAGTGTGGAACTACTGACACACACACACACACACACAGTCATGTCACAGTTTTGAAGAGTCGCAGAATAAGTTCTTACTCTGCACAAAGAGAACAGAAGGTAAGAGCTGCTTCCTCTGTGTGTGTGTGTGTGTGTGATAGCTCATCTTATGGGGACATTCATTATTTTTTTATTTGTGTTTTAATTTCTCGTTCAGTAAATGATTACAATCCTGCAGTTTCGTGCAAATATAATGAAAACTGATGAACGCGATCTCACAGGAGAGAGAAAGTCATCCAATCAGAGCCAAGAATCTTGTACATGGATCATAAATCTCCTTCCTATCAATCAGGGATTCATCAACAATCAAAGTCTGCTTTTTATATTTAAACAGGTTAGCTCTGTCTAATGTTGCCGTAGCAACGCTGACTATTATCAGTTAGATTTTATTTGTAAAAATATTTCAGTCCAGATTTCAAAAGGCTAAAATGTTTTCATCTCTGTTGTTCCGGCTGTAACTATCTCTGTTCAGTTACCATGGTTACAGATTCCCTCTGTTTCCACTCTTTATGCTAAGCTAGGCTAAACACAACTGTGTTCCTGTTCATTTTCATCTGCCGCCTGACGTCCTGTGCAGTTGATGTGTCTGCTGTGACAGCTGAGCGTGTTTCCTCTGTGTGTGTCTCTGTGTGTGTCTCTGTGTGTGTCTCTGTGTGTGTCTCTGTGTGTGTCTCTGTGTGTGTCTCTGTGTGTGTCTCTGTGTGTGTCACAGACGATACAGTCAGACTCCACTTCCTGTTTCAGGATCGTAGCGTCCAGTGTGAAGTGAGGCCTGAACGAGGCGGGTCTTTCTCTACAGGTCACTGAGTGTCCTGACGACTCCTCTCAGACCTGAGCGTTAATGGAGTTGTGTTGTTGATCTACATACAACAAGTACGATGAGTGCTAATCACGTGTGACTGGTAGCAGCAGGAGCAGCCGTTAGCCAGTGAACAAGGAGCAGTCGTCTCCTCCATGTTGTTGAAGGAGGACAGAAAAGACCAGATGTGTAAATATGCTGTTTCTTCATTGGACCAGTTTTGTGAGTGAAGGTCGATCCTGTCGCTCTCCCACATTTTCTATAATCGACACCTGGAGGTGATTTATGACGTCCAGGTTAAAGTCTCACCTACTTCCTGTTTCTTGTTTTTCTCACACACACCTCAATCTGTCACTGACATGAGACTGTGTGTGTGTGTGTGTGTGTGTGTGTGTGTGTGTACATTCCTGTCGCTGAGAGTCATCAGTCAGTCAGCTGGTAAACACACACCTCACAAAAGAGCTGACACAATAACTCACTAACTCTGCTTTCAACACACACACACGAACACACACAATGTCACAGATCATTTAGTGGAAAAAGCCTGAACTTCAGTTTGAGATTAATTTAGTTTTTGTTCTTGTTTAAAAAGTTACTTGATGAATCATGTGATGAACCAATCAGAGCCTCACGTCTCTTTTAAAGTCTGGTTATTAATTAGTAATGGAGGAGAATCCAGGTAGAAAGAGGACGGACACAATAAACAACACAAGAGTTTATTCACTACTTTTAGATTTTATGACACTTTGCATTGTTCGGCTTCATTTGAATGTTCTGAGTCAGAAGTTTGGTTCCGACAGTTTTGACCTGTCACAAAAAGTTTGTTGTCACGTAAACGAGAGTCTGAACTTAGTGTGTGGACGTCTTCATGTGTCTTTGATTGTGTCATGTGTCCCTCATGTCATGTGTCCCTCGTCGTCCTCCTGTCTGTTCTCTGGTCACATCGCTGCTGTTGTTACATCACACACACACACACACACACACACACACACAGACACACAGACAGTCGCATGTCCTCTCAGTGTTGTCTACACTTTTAATGACAGACAGGAATAGATCTGACAACGTTTCAGCTCCGGGACATTTTCTCTGCTTGAATCAGTTTCTCTTTGGACAAATGATGAGAACCAACAACCAATGTTCCTGGTTCAATAAACCACAGCTATAGCTCCACTCTCTTGTTATTGGTTGACCTCCTCCGCTGCGTGAGGAAACGTTGACCTCTTCTCTCACCTGGATCTACGGGACCTGATGCTCTGAGCTGCTGCCTGATTGGCTGTTTAGATCACAGCATGAATAGCAAGTAGCTTTAGGAGGCGGGGCCTTCTCAGGAGCGACACTGTGACGTCATCAGTTATTTATCTGTCTCCACATGAGGATCGAGAAATAACAGACGTACCTGAACGCAACAGCAGCTCCTCTCTCTCTCCCTCTCTCTCTCTTTTTCTCTCTCTCTCCCCCCCTCTCTTGTCCCTCCCTCCCTCTCTTCCCCCCCTCTCTCCTTCTCCCCCCCCTTCTCTCTCTCTCTCTCTCTCTCTCTCCTCTCTCTTCTCTCCCCCCTTTCTCTCCCTCCCTCTCTTCCCCCCCTCTCTCCTTCTCCCCCCCCCTCTCTCTCTCTCTCTCTCCTCTCTCTCTCTCTCTCTCTCTCTGCCTCTCTCCTTCTCTCCCCCTTTCTCTCCTCCCTCCGCTCCTTCTCTCCCCCCTTCCTCTCCTCTCCTTCCTCTCCCTCTCTCTCTCTCCTCTCTCCCTCTCTCTCTCCCTCTCTCCTTCCTTCTCTCCCCCCTTTCTCTCTTTCTCTCCCTCCCTCTCTTCCCCCCTCTCTCCTTCTCTCCCCCCTTTTCTCTCTCTCTCTCTCTCTCTCCCTCTCTCCTTCTCCCCCCTTTCTCTCCCTCCCTCCTCCTCTCTCTCCCTGCCCTCTCTCCCCCCCCCTCCTCCTTCCTCCCCCTTTCTCCTTTCCCTCTTTTTCTCTCCTCCCCGCTCTCCCTCTCTTCTCTCCTCTCCCTCTCCTCTCATCTCTCTCGCCTCTCTCTCATCTCTCCCTCTCTCTCCTCTCCTCCTTCTCCCTTCTCTCCCCCCCTTTCTCTCCCTCCCTCTCCCTCTCTCTCCCCCCCCTCCCTCCCTCTCTCTCGCTCCCTCTCCCTCTCGCTCCCCCCCTCTCCCTCTCTCTCTCTCTCTCTGACCTCAGGGTTAAACTGAGACGCTGTGTGTGTGTGTGTGTGTGTGTGTGTGTGTGTGTGTGTGTGTGTGTGTGTGTGTGTGTGTGTGTGTGTGTGTGTGTGTGTGTGTGTGTGTGTGAGAGAGAGAGTGACAGATCAGAGGTGTTCGGTCGGCCATGGAAATTCTTTAAGAGCGTCTATTGTTTATTGCACCCTGTTTACTCTGTATTCTAATGAATGATTAATCGTGTGTGTCTGTGAGTGTGTGTGTATGTGTGTTCTCAGTCCACACCCTTGTTTACGTTTGCTCTTCACTTTTGAACTCTCACTGTGTCGAGCTCCGACACATTTCAGACGTTTTCATTGATGTCATTTGTTTTTTAAATTAAATCTAATTAAATGAAAACAGTTTTTGCTCAGATTTGCTGGAGAATGTTCAAATCGGCAGTGAGTTAGAGGCCACCAGAAGGGGGCGGCTGTTTTCAGAGCGTTAACTATTCTTATGAAATACATATCACTACATAAATGTTGATTTTACCCAGTAAATCTAATGAAAGTAAACACACCATTAAAATACAACCTGATCGGTGTTGGTGAGTGATCTGCTAGCTAAGACGTGACCACCTGTAACTGACGCCTCAGGAAGTAAAGCGAACACTATAAGTGAGGATTTTATTGTTCGCTGTCATTTCAAATGAAGTGAAACGCAAACACGTCAACACAACATGTCAACACAACATGTCAACACAACATGTCAACACAAACACGACGCCTCAGTTCCCACAAAGTTTTTGACGTCAGGTCAGGGCTTGTTTTCGGACGCTGTTAAAACCTACTAATCAGCAGATCAGGTTCCTGTGTGTGTGTCTGTGAGAATGTGTGTGTGTGTGTGTGTCTGTGAGAATGTGTGTGTGTGTGTGTGTGAATGGTACATAACAGTGATGCAGGTACAAACAACCCAGATCCTTTTCTTCTGTTTTGCAATAAAACACACACGACATGAGAGCTTCAGAAAGTGAAGCCAATTTACCTTGATCGCCCCCTGGTGTCTGGCTACAGTAAAGCTCATGAACCCTCTTCTTCCATGTTAGCAGATGGGACATGGACCAAACTAAAAAAATCTAAGTAGACATTAAATAAATGACATTTTAGTTTCATACATCAACACCACAGATCTGCCTGACTGCCAATGACGTCATCACCACAAGATGGCAGCAATCATATCAGAGATACAGATTCAGTTTCGTACAAAAAGACGAGATGGAGATCGTTGTCCGTCTTTAATCGACATGAATCCAGCCTGGAGAATATAAATCAACACCTGTGTAACACAGTCGCTGTGGTTCCAGCTGGTTGTTTGGATGTCGTGGTGAGTTCATGTGTGTCGGAACGTCTGATCGTTGTCTTCATGCATTCTGCCTTCTCATGTGGGCATTCAGAGCTGAGCTCCAGATACACATCAGCTCCGAAGGAAGCCGAGCCCACCGCCACGCTCCGTTCTGCGTGAAGAGGATGAAGATCAGTTGTCGTGCTGCTGCACATGATGATGATGATGGTGGACGATAACAGTCTCTGAACCGTTGTTAAATCAGATAAAGAGTTTAACATCAAAGTGTTTTCATGATTGACGTGGTGAGATGAATGCTCGTGATTAGTGTTTTTAAGTCTATTGAAACCAAAAACATCTCCTGGTGGACGATGGTCACGTCCAGTGGGTGAAGTGATGGTGGGTTGATTGTGTGTGTGTGTGTGTGTGTGTGTGTGTGTGTGTGTGTGTGTGTGTGTGTGTGTGTGTGTGTGTGTGTGTGTGTGTGTGTGTGTGTGTGTGTGTGTGTGTGTGTGTGTGTGTGTGTGTGTGTGGTGAAGAGTCTTGTTATGAAATCAAATATTTGTCTAAGCTTGTGTTTATAGAGACTTGTCTCTCTGACTGGTTCTTGAAGTTTCACCAGCAGTGGTGATGTGATGCTGCTGCACAGTGAGTGTGCACGTGTCCTTTCACCTCTGGAAACGCATCAGACACAGGAAACGTAGATAAATGAAAAAGGTTCAGGACGTTTCCTCCGAGTCTGAAGCTTTGTGTTTGTTCCATGTTTCCTTTCATCTGTTAGTTCTGATTTCACTTTGTAATTTAGGGACTAAAGAGTTTTGTCTGACTAACGTACGTCCTGTCGTCATCACCTACGTGGGCGGAGTCTACCTGCACTGGACTCTGATTGGTTTGTAGAAAGCGTCTGGCGTGGACGTGTTGGGGGGGGTAGTAGTCTTTCTGTTTGAATGGAGAACATGAATGAATGAAGCAGTTCTTCTTCTATTGTTTAATTATGTCTCTACTTCCTGTGATTGGTCCAAAAGTCCAAACTCTCCAACAAAGTGTTTTCACTGCAAACCAACAGAACCTGGTTCAGTTCGATCCAGACCCAGAACTCCTCTTCTGCTCTGAGGAACCTTTCACACCTGATGTTCAGCTTCACACTGAAGGTGTGAAAGTCGTCTCAGACGTGACCCTGGTTTCCTGAGACTTTGTTTTGTTTTTGTGACTCACTTTGACCTTCACTCTGTCTCCATGAGTTCATTTTGAGGTGAAAAGAAGGAGTGTTTTACCACAGACGAGCTTAGTGTTCATTATACACACGCACACACACACACACACACACACACACACACACAGAAATTTACCCTTCACACACTCCTGCTTCTCTGTGGTAACATGACCAGGGATTAATGAAACGCACACAGAGACCAGCAGGTCTGTGAGCGGCTGCAGGTAGAAGGTGAAATATCAAACAGAAAGTCGACTAAAAGTCCTGTAGCCCCTGAACACACCACAGTCAGCTTCATGTTGTGTTGTGGCTCAGTTGTGTAGAAAGTTCTCCAGCAGCATGTCGTTGTTGGTTGTGTAACTGTCTTGCTCTCAGAGGGTTGATAAGAAGTTCACATTCAGGACCGGTCGATGACTTCCTGTCAGAGACGCTGCTGTTATCGCTGTTCAAGTGGCTTCACTTCCTGAAGCAGCCGTTTGTCTTCAGACGTCAGACACAAAGATGCAAACACTCGAGATCAATCACAGAGAAGTGAAACTCCTAATGTTCCCAAACTTAAACCCTTCCTTAAGGATTTCTTGTGCTCATCGTTAAGTCGCAGTTTTTCCCCAAGACTGCTGCGATTCAACTCGCTGTGTCGTTTCAAATTCGATGCTGATGTGGCTGATGTCCAGACCCGGCGGGTCAATTAGCATAAAAACGTCTTGTTGTGTTAACTGCTTCAAATGCATCAAAAAAACACAGTGAAAAATGTGAGCGTGAGTGAATGCTGCCTCCGTACCTCTCTAGCTCCTCGCCCACGACCTGCCAACCGAGCTAGAGCAAGTCCACAGGCGGGTTAGAGTTCGGATGTTCTGAGGTCAAAGGTCACAGATCAGATGCTGGATCCTTGTTTTGTTTGGAAACTCATCTTCAGAGTCAAACATGTTTCAGCAGCAATGTTTCTTCTGGGTCTGCGATGAACTTTATGATAAACTGTTAACATCAGACGGAAGAATTTACCTGGAAAACAAGCTCGGGATGTTGTAGGAGCTTTCAGCCCAGAGTGTCGTCTGCAGGCTCAGTCGCAGTAGAGTTTATCTGCGTCTGTCAGCAGAGGAAGAACTGAACATGAATACACTGAACTATCAGCGGAAACATATTTGATCCAGCTGTGGCTGCAGGGACGGAGCTGGACTCATCAGATATTCAACTGTGACAGGAAACGATCCTGAGGGAGGAAGAGGAGAAGCTCCGAGGAAGAAACCACCAGAACAAGTCCGGCATCTCACAGGAAGTTTACAAAGCTTCTCCACCGATGATGGACGTTGGAACATGTGGGACAGCAGATGATTGACAGTTGACAGCCCTAACGCACTGCTCTCATTGGTTGTCAGTTTTATTTATACACAAATAATTGACAGAGGAGAGAAAACGTTCGTCATATTAAATTGAACCCACGGAAATTATGATTTTTTATATTTATTTGCATTTCCAGTGAAATTCCATCAGTTTGTGCCTCATGTTACATACGACACATGAGACGCTGCCGAGGTTTCAGGAGGAGCAGCAACCAACCGACGACGGGAGACGAGAAAAATGTGGAAACAGAGTTCAGATTGCAGTCTGCGTGCAGACACACACACACACTCACACACACACACACACACATACTCACACTCACACACACGTCTCAGGTGCGTCTGAGAAGGTTAATCTGACTCAGCAGCTTGAGCTTCTTCAGTTTCACATCCACTGAGTTTTCACATCGGTGTAATTTAAGTCAAAGATCCAGATGTTTCCTTCAGGATGTGGTGGCGACCAAACATGGAGCTAAGAGAGGGAACACTGGACGCTGATGTTTCTAACGGCGATAACATTTCAGTCGTGTTTTTCACCTGCTGGTCGTCTGTGGAACTTCAGCTCTTTACCTCCATACTCTGCAGCTGGTGTTAAATTCACAGTGACGGGCGTCTCAGGGTTCAGTGGCGAGGACGGGGTGGTGGGTCGGGGGTGGGGGTGGTTTGAGGAAATGGGTGGAGGTGGGCGGGGCTTCATTACCCAGCTGGAACAGATTTCCTCCCAAGACTGGAACTGAACAATGAGAGCTGTGTTTCTGAGAGGAGGTGTGTGTGTGTGTGTGTGTGTGTGTGTGTGTGTGTGTGTGTGTGTGTGTGTGCGTGTGCGTGTGCGTGCGGTCCTGTCGTCTTTTCATGAATGAACTGATTTAGGTTTATCTGTTTTTATACTTTGATTATATCTGAGTGTATATATATATATCTGGTTCTAATCCCCGATTACTCAGATAGATCAATCAAACTTTATTTTTAAAGCTCATTTCCTCTTTATCGGCATCGTGTCTGTTTCTGGTTTGACTTCATGTAAATTAAAAAAAACTTTTGTGTAAAGTTGATGTTTCTTCTTCGTCTTTATTTTCTCTGACGTCCAGAAACAGATTGAGACTTCGTCCTAATCCAGTGATCGTTTACAGAGTGAAAGCACTTAAACATTAGAAGAAGAAGAGGAGGAGTACAACATTCTTCCCTAAATTGTGTGTGAAACCAGAACTAACCAGATCACATGAAGCTTGTTCAGACTCAGATGATGAAACTTCAGATTCTTGTTGAACCTTTGACACTTTTTATCTCAGTGAAACTTGCGTCTTCATTGTTTAACTCAACAGTTTCAAAACTTTTCAGCCCTGACGACAAAATACCATCACCAGAGACTTTAGACCTCCGCCCCCCAGTGTCCATCGGACGTGAAGCTCCGCCCTGAATAAACTGAGACGAGGTCATCTCAGTGCTGCTCTGACATCATTAGTCTGACAGCCACAGAGGATCCTCCCTGAAACGACTTCACACTGACCTCAGCGCCGCCTCGCCGTCCCTGGAGCATCACGCCGTGACCGCACTGAGGGACAACACAGTGTCGGACTGTTTTTGTAGCGACACCCTGGTTTCACTTCAGATGACACAACGTCCTAAAGTTTCATTCCTACCAAATACTTTGTTTTTCAGAGACGATGTTAATCATTTGACCTTTGACCTCCTGTAACGAACACGGAAGTACATCATCTTCCGTCTCTGATGTCGCACGTCTCTGTTTCCCTCAGTCCTGGAGATCTTGCAGCTCGTCAAGAAGCGTGACCTGTTCCTGGCCGACTCTCACATCCTGGAGCTGGAGCAGGAGTGTAATGAGTCCGCCATCGCTGAGCGAGGTGCTGTGACGCAGCCGGAGGACAACAGCGCTAACGTGAAAGATAGCGGGCGGAGGAAGGCGAAGGACGTGGAGCTGCTGTACGAGGAGCTGCAGAAGGAGCTGTGGGCTGTGGTCAGGGAGTCTCTGAGGTCCCCCACCGCGGGGCCCAACCTGGGCCTGGTGGTTCAGGTGAGGACTGCTGCCGCCATGGGTACACTAAAGTTCACAGGTGGCGTTGTTGACCTCTCTGTGTGTGTGTTTGTGTGTTCAGGTGCTGCAGCAGGAGGAACAGGCTGATAAAGACTGGGCCCTCAGTGGGGGAGCAGCCCCCGGGGGCCCGAGGCCTCGGCAGCTGAAACAGAGGTGGAGAGAGGCGGTGGAGGAGGCAGCTGACGGCTCGTTGCCTCAGAGGGCGGAGTTCACTGCCGGAGAGCTGGACGGATATCTGGGCCGCCTCCGAGCCCGGGTGGTGGAGGACCTGGGGGCCGCCAACAGGAACGTGGTCTCCATTTACCCTGAGGAGTTCCAGGCCTTCCAGGTGAGACCACAACCGGGCAATGAAGTCAAACTTTTAGAAATGTTGCTGCTTTCGTCTTAGTTTGAAAACTCCGACCTTTGACCTGCAGGTGTACGTGCAGAGTTACCATCAGGCGGTTGCTAGGCGACTGGAGGCCATCACTGACAACCAGCTGGAGATCACAGACATCTACTCGCTGCTGGACTGGCTGCACAACGTCTACGACAGGTACATGTGGCTTTCATCATGTGATCACTGAGCCTCATGGAGTGTGAGACAAAAGGTCAAAGGTCGACTTCATCATGTTCAACACCAGAACTCAAGAACTAGTCAATTTTAATGTATACAATTTTTTTAATTCAATTTAGAATTTATTTATTATTTATTATTTTATTATTGTCTGTGGATTTTTTTTATTATTTGAAATTTTATTTCTAATGAGTCAGTGCAGCGTGGTCCCCTGAGAGAGCGTCTGTGTACATCTGTGTGTCTTAAGTATGTGCGTGTTGTTGTAGTGATGTCCTGGGGACCGTGTGCATCACAAGTCCGTTCAGTCGCTCACAGCTCAGCGCTCTGCTGCCCCTAGAGACCGTGGACAGACTGGAGCTGGACTGTCTGAACTCCGTCAGGGTGAGACACACACACACACACACACACACACACACATATTCAAGTAAACATGAACAGTAACATTACGTTGTTAGAAAATAAATATATTTTCTTACTAAGTGGAAAATTGTCTTTGTCTCATAAAGAAGAGCACCAGTAAACAACAACTTAAGAATTGTTCAAACAGTGTTGTGTTGTACACAAAGATAGTTGTTGTCACTTTGTGTAGTTAAGAGCTCTAAGAACATTTATGGAACAAAGGTAACAGAGGCACTCTCTAGCGCCTCCTGGAGCTCAAAGGTTTAAAGGATGGCACCAGGAGTCTCGTTCTTCTTCGTCCTCTCAGTAAAGAGTTCTGGGGTTTCCTGTTTTGTTACTGGGGGTGCGTTTGTTATGAAGCTGTCTCCTCCCCCTGCAGGCGAAGGTGACCACGGAGCTGAGTCAGGTGCTGGACGAGGAGGAGAAGCGATGGATGGAGACGCTCCACATCGAGGAGTTTCACATCACTCTGGCCAAGACCGTCATACAGGTAACAGCCCCGCCCCCAGTAGCCGTGGTCACTTCCTGTGTGTTTAAATAAAGGTTTTTCAATCAGATTGCTGCTGCTGCTGGATTCCACCAAATCTCACTCTGATTGTTTTCTGAGGTCGACCTTCAACTGCAGCCAAAGTCAACACTGAGCACTTCCTACACACACACACACACACACACGCACACACACACACAGACACACACACACACACACACACTCACACACACACACACACACACTCACACACACACACACACACACACACACACACACACACACACACAGACACACACACTCACACACACACACACACACAGACACACACACTCACACACACACACACACACAGACACACACACACACACACACACACACACAGACACACACACACACACACACACACACACACACACACACACACACACACACACACAGACACACACACTAACACACACACACACACACACACACACACACTCACACCCTACTGATCTCGACTGGAAGCAGCTGCTGCCCTCTAGTGGTCAACATGCAGTTAGTCCAAACATTTTATTGATTATATTCTCTATTCTGTTTCTACTTTGTTCTTAATCACAGAATTTTGTGGTCGTTTTGGATAAAGTTTTGTTAAAATAAGTATAAATTAGTTTTATGAATATTATTTTTACGACATAAGTCCTCTGGTTTTTAGCGGCTGCAGGTGGATCTGGAGCGCTCGGCCTCCATCAACCGGAGTTTGGGCTCCAGAGTCGCTCAGTGCTGCCTCAATGGTCTGGCCGACTTCCTCTACAGGTACACACACACACACACACACACACACACACACACACACACGTCTTACTAGTAAGTAGTTGCGGGCTTGTTGACATTTGACCTTGTGTTTTTGTGTTGTAGTTTCCAGCGTAAAGTTGAGATGTTCCATGAGGGGATGCAGAGCGGAATGTTTGGAGACAATGAAGATGGATACGTGTCCAAAACCATCGCCCTGGTCAACTGCTGTCCACCGTTCAGGTCCGAGCTGCATCAGGAGACGAGAGGAAGGAGAACCTGTCGTCTCAGAGCTTTTTTATCAGCTGAGGAAAGTGTCTATACCATCTAAACTCTGTGTGTGTGTGTGTGTGTGTGTGTGTGTGTGTGTGTGTGTGTGTGTGTGTGTGTGTGTGTGTGTGTGTGTGTGTGTGTGTGTGTGTGTGTGTGTGTGTGTGTGTGTGCAGGGGTTTCGTGCAGCGCTGTGCTCAGTGTGATCCATCAGTCAGTGAGGACTCTCTGCATCGAGCCAATAAAGCTCTGGATCACATCGTTCAGCAGGGAGTTCGAGTCCTGTCAGAACGACTCTACCTACACATCAGGGTACACACACACACAAACAGACACACAAAATCTGCAGAGTAGACGTTTTAATCAACTCAGATCTTCTAATGTGTGTGTGTGTGTGTGTGTGTGTGTGTGTGTGTGTGTGTGTGTGTGTGTGTGTGTGTGTGTGTCAGCCATTCTTCGAGCGGCTGGTGAAGAGGAAGTGGCTCAGTAACTTGGAGCCGTACGATCAGATCGAAGTGCTCATCAAAGATCACTTTAAGAAGTATCACAGGATGGACAGTCCTCCGTATCAGGTACGTGTCTCAAAGTGAAGACAGACGGACCCAGTCTGATCATTTCTCTCTCTCACTGTGTCTCTGTCTCTCGCCCTCAGCTGCTGGTGGCCGAGGTCCATCGCCGTGTGGTCATGGAGTACCTTCGCTCGGTCATGCGAGGCAGAATCATCTGCACCTCCATGAAGATGAGGAAGAGGATGGCTGGGCGCCTCAGGGATGAAGGCACACATATCAAAGTCCTCTTCAAAGACCTGGTCAGTGTTCAGGGTCAAAGGTCACGCTGAGATTCAGCATGTCAGATGCTGCTCGCTGGGACGTCAACACGTGGTAAATGTTGTGTGTGTCCGACAGGAGTCTCCATCCAGCTGGTTGGACAGTGCGCTCTCTCACATCTCAGAGATCATCCAGCTGGAGGACGTCCCGTCCGTCCAGATGGAGGTGGGAGTTCTGGTCAGAGAGTTTCCGGACGTCAGGTAAAAAAAACGCAGCGATTTACAGGATCCTGACAAAAGAGTTTGAGACAGAAATGATAAAGAGCAGCAGATATTTTTGAAATGGATGACATGACAGCTTCATACGGAGGGCCTCCTAGTGTCTGGCAGCAGTGAAGGTCATAAACCCCTCCTCCTCCATGTTAGCAGATGGGACATGGACCAAAGTAAAAAATCAAAGTAGATGTTAAATCTGTGTGAGAGCTTTACAGAATCTGAACATGAAATCAATTAGTCCTGATCTCTGACTGAAAAAAAAAAGAACTTCCCTATTCTCTCTCTCTCTCCCTGTGTTCAGGAAGAAACACGTGTCGGCCATTTTGAACATCCGGGGGATGACTCGGCAGTCGGAGCGTCAGGAGATCCTCAACATCGTCAAGGACCTCGAGAGCAGCGACGGCGGCAGCAGCTCGGCTCGGCTTTCCCGTGACCGCGGCCTCTTCTCAGAGGTGCCCGTCACCTCAGAGGTTCACTGCCTGAACGTGGGCCTGAGCCGCATCGCCCTCACTGCCTCGTCCTGCTTCACTGCGCTGAGATCACGCCGACGCAAAACCCGCACGCCCGTCCAGGAGAACCCCGACGACGTTCTCTGAGAGGAGTCACCAGGTTTCAGTTCTTTCGTCTGACAGGAAGTGAAACTGAGGCTTTTGGTTCAGTTTGAATCAAACTCCATAAAGAGTCAGGATTATTGTCCATGAAACCATCAGTGCAAACAACAGAAACACGTTTGATCACATGACGTCATCAGCTCAGAATAAAACCTGATCGTTGTCAGATCTGCTTCAATAAAATCCAACATTGATCAATCGTGTGAACGTCAGAGACTTTAAATTCAACTGAATCGGAGCCTTTTACTGTCGTATCTGTTTAATTCACACTGAGAGTTGAGCTCAGCAGGTGAAGCTGAGTGTGACCTGACTTTCAGCTAATCGGAAAATAATAATGTTCAGAGGCAGAAATCCCAGTGGACTCATTTTAAAGCTTCACCTGAATATTTCCAATCAACACACTGAGAGTAATGAGTCAGCAGATCAACAACATGTGAAGTGCAATGAAAAAGAAAGAGACACTGACATGTGCTTATTGCTGTTTCCACGTGATCTTCACATGTTTAACAGGTTCCACGTCCTGTTTGTCATGAATCACCTGCATCATGATTTTATATTTGATGATTTCAGATTTAATTTGTTTAAAAAAAATATGAGACGTGTTCAGCTTCATCGCTGTTTGATTTCTGGACTTTGAGCTGAAAGGCACTTTATCAAGGGCTGACGAGAGGAGAGCACTTCTCTGGACTGAAGTGGACTCTGGGACAAAGACCAGAACTAGAGGACTTAACCACAGTTCAGTTCATCAGAGCTGCTCCTGTTCCTCTTCTGCTTCCTGTCGTTCAGGATCTGGACTGAGAGAGAACTGCTTTTATGGTTTTTATACTTCAGGGTTTCACGGGAGTTTGTTTTGGGGTTTCGGGGGTTTTTGACATGGAGATGCTTCATGACAATAACTGCACAGCTGTAGTTTTATTGTTGCACAGGATATAAGAGAAAAGACGTTTTAATCAAAGGTACTAGACAGAGTTGTGAGTCTCTTCAGCTGATTGTGTATTTAAAGCATTGATTATGGCTCCAGCTCCAGTTGGTGTGATGAGGTTTCTGATAAATTCTTCAAAGATAAACGCAGGTTTATTATTGTTGTTTTCGGAGTAACCGACTTTTACTTCAGAATATGTGAAACCAGAGGGAGGGCTCCCTCTGCTGGTGTTTGACGGACATCACCACACAATCTTCTGATTCTACGTTTCCTCAAATCAGTAGTTTTTGAGTCTGTAAACTTTTCACTGATCTTTTTATTCAGTATTTCCAGGAACAATGTGCTGTTGGCTTGATGCATTCAAGGTCGCTCTGACGTTTAAGATCTCCATTATCACAAACCTCTTCCAGCCAACACTCAGACACACACTTTACACTGAGTGTGTCGATCATGTCTCTGTCTCCTGCAGATGTGGATGCATGAAATACAACTTTGTGTAGATAATAAAACACATCAGATCACTGACGGCTCCGCTTACATTTTTTCCATAATCCTCATGTAGAATTAACATTTTTCAAGTTTAATTCAATAACACTATTTTTAAATTGTGTGTTTTTAAGTATGACTTAAGCACATTCAGCTGTTGAATGAAACACGTCGAACGTCGCTCTACAAGTCTAGTTCATTGTTACAGGGAGACAGTGACCCCTGCTGGATAGGTGTAGTGTTGCAAAACCTATGTTAAAAACAAACTTGAGGGAAAACTGCACCGATACTGTTTAATGTTGTCTGGTCTGAACGGAACGTCTCTATTTGACGTTTTCTCAGGGTTGTTTTTGTCATATGAGTTTTATCTTGAAAGTCACGTCTCATTTTCTATTCTAGCTTTTCTATGCACTGCGTTTTTTTATTTGTCTTAATGATTGACAACCTTAATATATTCAGTATTAATTTATAATAATGAGTGATTACAGAGTCTGCGTTTTAAATATACACGTGGTTAACCATTAAAGAGTCTGAGTGAAAGTTTGATGCAATTTATTGAAGTCGTCCGCTCATAGAGTAAAATGTTTCACAAGTGTTAGTGAGAAGTTTCCTCCTACAGATTAAAAATATCACATATTTAAATACAATACAAACACACACAGTGACCCCGCCCCCTCAGCCCCACCACTTCCAGATCTTCCTCAAGTAATAAACAAGCCCCGCCCATTTTAGATTAAAAAGGATTTATGGCTGAACTGAACTCGACATTTGAACAAAACTAAAAAACACAGGTCTCCTGCAAAAGCATCATGGGAAATGTAGTTTGATTAAAACTTTATCTTTTGAACGCGATCTAAAAAACTGAAAAAAATATAAAACCCTCTTTTATTAAAGTTCGATGGAAGAAACCAGCTGTTTATGACGTTACAGTTTTCACTGTTACAATAAACAAAAAACAGACAAACAGAAACGTGAAATAAAATTCTAACTTTAGTCGGAGGGATATGTGTTTTTTTACGTTTTATTTTGTCGGAGGATGGAGAAGGGTGGGGCCTCACTGTGTTTTTTGTTTTCAAAAATAAAAACAAACAAAACATCACATAGCACCAACATTAATTTCAGGCTAAATAAATAACTCTGATGACATTTACAGTAAAAATATAAAACGGCTGAGTTCAAACATATTTACAAATCACAGAGAGATATTGCAGGTCTCAGACCAGAACCAGGACCAGGACCTGGAGTAGGACCGAGACGAGAATCAGGTCTGCCACCAGGAACAGAGGCTGAACGGAAACCAGAGAAATACAATTTCACAAACTATTTTCCCTAAATGACAGAAACAGGAAGTTGTTTTGAGTTTTTTGTTATAACTTTAAAAATATTCAAACATTAAATATTTTTATATGAAACAGAGATATTCAAGTGAACTTTATTTAAAACACAAATAAAAACCAAAGTGAGTGAAGATCTATACAGATGAACATGGAGGATATTATATATATGGAGTCATATTTTCAGCTCCTAGTTCTGGTTCTAGTTCTGAATCATGATCCTGGTTCTGGTTCCGTTCTGCGATGTCAGCGTTGCTCGTTGTTTCAAGGTTTAATGTCGAATATTTTCACATCTTCTCATACGATTCTCTCTCTAAATATTAATACAACACTGACCAACCAATGACACGCAGTCACTGCCTCTCACCTGACCAATCAGAAAGCATATTCAGGGGCAGGTCCTGGTTGGCCAGCAGGTGGGGCTAGAGGCGAGTCCTAAACTTCCCTAGTTCGTCATCGTAATTGGATGACGAGAGAACGATCAACCAATCGGCTGTTACAGGATGTGATAACCTGTAACGGAACCTGACATCTGTCTGATCGTTAGTGGAGATCTGAACAGGGTTGACTGATCGAAGAGTTGATTGGCAGCATTGTCATTAACACGACCGTCTCTCCTCATAGACACAAATAAGCGAGTCTCATTTTGTGCGTCTGCTCAGTGGAGAAGTTCCTCGCTGCCTCCTGCAGGGGGGAGTTGACAGGATGCTTCACCTCCTGCTCCTCAGTGAACCAACATCGTCCACTCACTCCCTCATGCAGGAGGAGGTGGCGTTCCTCCTCCTCAATCCCTCATGCAGACCTTGCACTTCCCGATGTTGCTCCTCTGCTGCCAGCCGTCGGTCAGCGTGGTGGAGGAGCTGTTGGAGGCGACGGTGCTCGTGTCCACTATGGTCAGCCAGAAACTGTAGATGTTGGCAAAGTAGTGGCAGGTTCCTCGGGGCCCCTGACACTCCACGAAGGGCTGGGCCCTGAAGTCCGACAGACAGCTCCCTGATGACGTCAGAGACTGACCGCCGCCCTCATCACCTGCACCTGTATGCTGCGACACACAGGAAATGACATCATCGTCAGGTGAAACAGCGACAGAGGTAGTATTAGCATTAGCAGTGTTAGCTGTAGTAGCAGTTGCACCACTTCTAATAGCAACAGTATTATCTGGAGTATTATTAATAATATTAGCAGTATAGCATTAGCAGTAGTATTATT
The DNA here is from genome assembly GCA_026259375.1 of Verasper variegatus. Classification (NCBI taxonomy): domain Eukaryota; kingdom Metazoa; phylum Chordata; class Actinopteri; order Pleuronectiformes; family Pleuronectidae; genus Verasper; species Verasper variegatus. The sequence goes on from CM048047.1 coordinate 25,183,787, forward strand.
GTACTCATGTGGGATTAATACTTTTAGCACTACACTGTTTTTGCTGTAGTATTATTGGGAGCTGCAGCAGTAGTACTGTAGTCGTACTTTCAGTACTGCATTACCTACCATGAGAAACGAGTACCCTGTCCACAGACTCGTCCACTGGGGGGGGCAGTCTGGCTCTTCAGAGGTCTGGCTGTGCAGTGCGACAGGCGAGGAGGGGGCTTCACACACCACACAGCGGCTGATGTGCTCTTCGATGGAGGGCCCGCTCACAGGTATGCTGGGGAGGGCCGCCGTCGTGGACAGCCAATAGGATTTGTCATTGCGACTTGCGTAAGAGCAGGCTCCCATGTTACAGGTGGAGAAAGGCATAGTGGAAAAGACTTGCATACATGACCCCGCCTGACCTGGAAATATCATTAGTACAAGTGTTAACGAAGTATAAATCTAATTGAAATGATACTTCCCCAGATCAAAGATCTTTGATGTTATCATGAAGGAACGTGTTGTGTGGATGTATGCGAGTTCACTGAAGGAACTGCAGGGCTGTCGATAGGGATTTATTTAGCACTTTTCTAGTCTTGATGACCACAAATGTTTTACAGGACAGTTTATTTGGGGTTCAGTATCTTGCCCAAGAAATACTTTGGCCTGCGGTTCGACCTTCTGTTTGGAGGAGGACCGCTCTACCCCCTGATTCGTGAGACTGAGGTGATGATGGCAGTGACAGGGAATTGAACATTTTGTTTAACAGCATGTAACCATTAGAATGTGTGTGTTGATGTGTTTATATATACACAGTATATACCCAGGTCCTGAGTGTGAGCCTTCTCCTGACCCTCCAGGTACAGCAGACTGTATCCGTTCCATAGGACCCTCATGTTTAATGGACAGGTGGGAATTTGATTTGATTGGCTGTGCCTCACCAACAGGAAACCTGAGTTCAAGTTTTTGGATTGTCCACGAGGACCGCGGTCACCGCTTGGACCAGAATCACCTGAGACGCAAAAACCACAACAGGAGTTATATTGACAAAACAAACTGACAGATGATTCACAACAACTGCACCCAAACTTAATCTGACGGCCATGTTGATCCAAATTAAACTGACCTGAGAAAATACAACCAAAACGTCGTAACTAACATTGACAGAAGTAAGAATGTAATTATGTACATTACTGAACTTGAGTAAAAAAGTAAAATATAATCAAAGGAGAAATGGTTCAGGGAAACACAGATAGGTAGAGGTCTCACCTTTGGCTCCAACATCTCCGTTGTCCCCCTGCAGGCCTGCCTCTCCTTGGTTTCCATCTGGACCTGGGGGCCCCACAAAACCAATTGGTCCCTCAGACCCGGGATCCCCCGTTACACCTGGAACAAACAAACCATCCTAACAATCAGCAGCTCAAACACTAAAACTGATGTTGGTAGATAACTGCAGTTAATGGTGGCGTTGGTTTTCTTCTTAGCCGAGAAACCATAAAACTCTTGTCTGACAACAGACAAGAGTTTGAATGGGAACTCGTCTAATTTCTGTTTCTCACCTTTGAAACCCCTCGGGCCGATTTCTCCAATAAGGCCAATCTCTCCAGGTTTACCAGGGGGGCCAGGGGGACCTGGGGGCCCCGGTTGGGCAGGGGGGTAGTAGGGGCAGGGGGAGACTCCTCCCTTTTCTCCTTTTGGACCCACCAATCCATCAAGACCTTTAGGTCCAGGAGGTGCTCCAGAACCAGGACAACCTCTTGGGCCCCGATTACCAGGTAGTCCCATCAGACCTTGTGACCCTTTCATACCTGATCACACACACACACACACACACACACAGATGTGCTAAATGACAGTCCATGATTAGGTGTATGGGGGTACATTCTGAGACAGTTTTCACTAATTTCTAATAATCTCAATTGTGAACCACAGATTTTAGCTTCCAACTGAGCTGAGCTTTAAAACAGCCAAGCCCAGCCAGGTAATGACAGCTACCTACCATTAGCAGTTAGCTCTCTGAATGAGGCTCAGTCAGCAGTGATGTCATGCATGTTGATATAAAGAAATCTGAGATACATTGAGAGTCTGACCTTTCACTCCACAGTCTCCAGCGATGCCTGGCAATCCTTTGGATCCTTGATATCCCTTGAGTCCCACAAGTCCCCTGTACCCTGTGTCTCCGTTATCTCCCTCATCCCCAGCTACGGGAGGATTTGGACCAGGATCCCCCATGTCCCCAGGACAACCTGAAACATCAAACCCACGTCACATGGATAATCCAGTTATCCAGTGTGACTCCTCTGTTGAAGTTAATTCAACCTGAGCGTTAAGACCTACCTGGCTCGCCATCTGGTCCAGGACAACCAGGATCTCCACGAGGGCCTGGGACTGGATCTTTACAGCTTGGGCCAGGTTTACCTGGAGATCCATAACTGCCTTGTGGTCCTGCAACAACACATTAAAACACTTTACGGACAAAGAATCAAAAGAACTGTGATACAATTTAACGCTGAGGGGGGTCATGCTGTTACAGACCTTTGGGTCCTGGGGGGCCTCTGGTTCCTGGTTGTCCTGGCTGGGATGGACCACAAGGACCTGGAGGACCTTGAGGACCCTTATCCCCTGGAAGACCCATGAGACCTGGAGGACCTGGCAGAGCCAGACCTATAAAGACAGAGAGATGAACATTTATAGGAAACACTTTCACAGAGGCAGTGTGGTCGCTCTAACCTGATAAAATACAGAATATAGAAAGCAAGGCGTTCTGCGATGCACATGCGGCGCTCACGCAGCCAGTGTGGCGTGGGTGTTAGAATGATGTTCTCACAAAAGATTACCGAGCAGAATTGGGTTTAATCTCTCTTCTTTGGTCACATGATAGCAAATGGTCAGTATCTGGGTTGATGGATAATATTATCAGAAAAGATGTGTAAGACTTGTACCTCTGGTCCCCATGTCCCCCTTCACTCCTTTAAGTCCATCCAGTCCATGAAGTCCCAGCGGTCCAGGAGGCCCTGATGCAACAAAATCATTTGGGAATCAAACTCACAATCTGTCATTTCAATATTGCAAAAAACACAAATCCAACAAGTGTAGGAAAATAAGGATACTAAAAAAACTATCTTCCCTGACGTAATGTTGTAAAGATTATATCTAGACCTCTTTATGAAAAGGGCCTTGACATCATTTCTGTTATCATTTGTTGCTATCTAAGTACAATTGCCTTTAAATTATGGCATGTTGGGTTTGAGTTCTAACCTTGAAGTCCTGGGCAGCCCTGTGGTCCTGGGGGCCCATCAGTACCTGCATTGCCAGGAAGACCTGGACCACCTGGACGACCTCTGGGACCATAGGGACCGATCACACCTGAAATAAACCAGACAGACAGAAGACAGATTTATGCCAAGTTCACACCCACACAATTTCTGATTTCCCCCTTGCCGACACATTTTGGAACTCACCAACAAAAGCCCCAGATCGGAGCCAACTCTGTGTTTTTGAGTGCCAATCACCAATCACCATATTTCAAATATGCAATGCAACATGTCAACACCTCCAACTAGAGTTCCACAGCCAATCAGAACGCAGGAACGGGTGAAGTCAAAAATCAATCGAATAGCTGCCCCCTTTATTTTAATAATTAAAAAGGAAAATCCAACATTCAAAAAACTGAGTATCCAAGAATCTTCCAATCCAAGGTTGGCATGAAAGAATATAGTAAAAACACAATGAGAGGGTTTGAATTACCTTTTGGTTACTACAACTAAAGATTCTGTCTATTGTCAATTTCCTCAGTCCCATCTACCTTCCATTTTGCTCCCACACTGAACAGATGCTGTCGGTGCCATTCATAGACTGTAAATAAAGATGGATGATGTGCCTCCACTATGCACTGTCCAAGCTATATCTGCTATCTTGCACTGATGAGATCACTTAGACCCAGAATCTGAAAAGTAGGGATTGTAGGATGGAACAATCCACCAGGTGGATACAGGTACATGACCAATCAGGAGTCAGTGTCAGCTGTCAATCATGACGTCTCTTTTCATATCATCAAATAACTAATTACAACCAAACTGATTGGAAACACTTGAACAAACATCAGTGAGATAAGAACGACCTGAAATCTTTGAAATTTATTTAACAGCTACTTTGATTTTCAAGTTTGGTCCATGTGCTAACATGGATAGTTTAATACCTATACTGCAGCCAGCAACTAGGGGGTGATCCAGATACTTTACCTTTAGAGACTTTTCAAGTTGTCCGTTGTTATTATATACAATTTATGGTAACACATCACACGGCTTGGCCAGTATTACAGTGTAAAGGTAAATAATGATGAGGTCTTGGTTGTGGCTATTTACCGGATTGACCCGGGTCTCCACGGTGGCCGGGATCTCCTTTACAACCTTTCAAACCTGGTTTCCCAATGAAACCTGGTCCTCCAGGCTCTCCACGAGGTCCAGGAGGTCCTGAAAAACAAAACCTACTGATTCATACAGAAATTAGATGGTTTATAGTGTACAACTATAACGTGTATTCAGCGTCATTACAAACATGACTTTACAAATAAGATCATATTATCTCTCCTCTCACTGCTACAGAACCAGAACCAGATCATTACCAGACGGCCCGAAGTCTCCAGGAAGTCCCCTCTCTCCTGGTGTACCAGGACAACCAACAGAGTCTCCTTTGTCACCTGAGACACAAAAACAAAGTTAACTCAACAACCTACACTGGAAAGAACCAACAACAGTAGTTTGCTGGGTCAACCATGTACCTTTCTGTCCGGTACATCCTTCGCGACCAGGTTCTCCAGAGTTCCCCGGACATCCCAGGTCACCCTGCAAATAAAAACCAAAACATGTAAGTATTTCTGAACATTAAACATTTTCAAATAAAGATCTAGTACTTCAGTCGTACCCATATCCTAAATTTACAACAACTATGTTCAGTGACAAAAACCTTTGACGGTCAAACATGGACAAGTACAGGGAGCAGCTGTTATTCCTACTTGACTCTGTCTCCATACACTCATATCTGACTCATCAAGTCCTTTTTCTTCTTACTGGATCTCCTGTCTCTCCTGGGAAGCCGATGAGTCCGGGAGGTCCTTGACGTCCAGGTGGTCCTGGTAATCCTGGCATACTGTAGCGACCTGGTGTTCCTGGGGGTCCTATGATACCTGGGGGTCCGTTGACTCCTGGAAACCCTGGATTACCTGTAGCTCCTTGGACACCTTTACTTCCTGTAGAGAAGATGTGTTAAAGGATTCAGATTGGAGGATCAGTAGCATGACACTGGTAAGTACTGTCTCCAGCAAATGGTCGACTCAGGTTTTATATGTTACTGAACAAACTGCCAGAGATCAGAATGGAAGAATTACAACCTTGAATAGTGTTAAAATCTCAGTCAGTGCTGTGAGACAAAGTTTAGCTTTAAAGAGTGATGACTGATGATATACTCGACTGACTCTGACCTCGTGGTCCTGGGAAGCCACTGATGCCAGAGGTTCCTGGTTTTCCTCCCTCTCCTTTAATGAGGATGTACTTGGTTTCCCCTGGAGACCCTGGGGTCCCATTACAGCCTGCATGCGACACGTGGGAGAGTTTTAATACAGACCGAAATGATATTAGCTGGAAATTAACATCTGTGCCAGCAGTGGAACCAAGACATATATAGTTTATTGTGGTAGCACTGTTTTATAATGCAGTACATTATAGTACAGTAGCATCACTCGTTGTTTACCTTTTTCTCCTTTTGTCCCTTCACATCCTTGAGCTCCGTCTCGTCCATTGAACCCTCTTTCCCCAGTCATCCCTGGAGCTCCAGGGGCCCCGGTCTGTCCTGGAGCCCCTGGCCCTCCGTACTTTCCTTGGGGGCCAAGCAGACCTGAAACACACAGAGAATATTTCAGTGACAATACGTCATGAGGAAACATTACAAGACAGGTGTGTGGGTGGAAAAGGTGCGCTCACCTTTCTGACCGTTGGGTCCTGGCAGTCCAGAGTCTCCAATGGGGCCAGTGGGGCCTTGCAGCCCTGGGAACCCTGGGAAACCTGGAGAGCCCGGTTTACCTACAGGACCTTGAGGGCCAAAAGCTGGAGGACCCACTTCCCCAATCTCACCTTTCTCCCCCTGAAAACCTGACATGAAACATGATGATTAAAAGAAGTGGCTCATGTTTTATAATTTTTAACGTTTGTATCTGTAACTATAAAAAGTAAGATGAGATAAGTTGGCAATGATTTACCTGGTGGTCCAATGGGTCCCTGAGGGCCAAAGGGACCCCTTAAACCAGGTTTTCCGATCTCACAGAAGTTAGGTGAGGGGCCTGCGGGACCGGTTATCCCTGGGGATCCATCCTGTCCTTTCTGGCCCTTTGCTCCAGGGGCCCCAGCCAGACCCAGGGCTCCTGAACAAACATAAACAATTACAGAGTGAATCAGAGTCACTGCTTCATTCTTTGAAAATTAAATCTGGTCTCCAGCCCTTCAAACAAACTTCATCCCTTCCTGTACTGTGATTGACTGTAGGTGTCACAGATACTTAACCTGTTAGAAATCTACTCTCTGTCTTCAATATATTATCTCACCCCTAAAATCAGTCACATTTCGATTGAATAGATGGCAAACAGGTGGAATATGGAAGAATTAACCTTGTAGTCCGTCATTGCCTGGGGGGCCAGGGACTCCCTTAGGTCCCTGAGAGCCTAGTGGTCCTGGGAAACCTCTGGGTCCTGAAGGCCCAACCTCGGAGTCCCCTGCTGGGCCCCTGAGTCCAGGAAAGCCCTGGATCCCAGGAGAGCCTGGAATACACAGTTACAAATACTGCAAGACTTAATATTACTCTGGTACAGTCAGAAACCCTTTCATGTCTGAGTCAGTGGTTCGGAAAATTGCCAAAGACATTTCATTGCCATTTGGACCTGAACTACTGAGTCAGGTATAAACCAGATGATGAGAGTAACTTTACCTGGATCTCCACCATAACTGAACCCCTCAGGTCCTTCTTCTCCGGTATCTCCGACAAAACCTGGAGGTCCTGCAAGAACAGGAGAGAGTATACAAGTGGAGGACAAATTGAAAGAAAGGGAACTTAAATGAATTTGTCATCAGTCATTCAGTGTTTTGAACTCCACTGGAGGGATGGACATATTTCTTCAAAAGGACATTTGATGTGACAGGCAAAATCTCTACTCAGCTACCTTGAAAATTCTAAAATAACCAAAAGACCTATAATTACCCCCCTAAAGAAGTATTGGGACCTTGCATAGGACCACTGCAACTTCCAAAATCACCTACACCCCATGACCAGAACACTTCTGATGGCCCATTAGAAACCTTTTGAAGGACTTCTGAGACCTTGTAGAGGACCACTAAAACCTCTCGTTGAACCTTCTGATGGACCGCTACAACCTCCTCATTGGCAGGTACAACTTCCAAAACTTTATAGTAGAACTCGCTCACCGACCTTTAGAAGCCCAAAAAGGACAGACAGACCATCCCTAAGGACTATTAAAAAACACCTAGACCTCGCCAATGACCTTCTGAAAGACATCAGTAATCCAAAAAGTTTCCTAAAGGGTTAGGGTTAGGGTCCAAATGGGCCACTAGAACATTATAAATGGCTATTAAAACTTTAGAACTGTCCCATCGATCACTACAACATGATAAACGATCATGAGAACCTCCTCAACAACCACTACAACCTTGTAAACTACCATTTCTACTTTTTAGCTTCAGCAAATATGTCTCGATGTTGAAAATGCAGGTAAAACCCAACATAGTGTATTATTGATCCTCAAGTCAGGTTTGTATGCAAAAATACTGTTACAATGTAACAGGATCCAACAGGTGTGACCGGTGTGCTCCGATACCTTGTCGTCCAGGTAGTCCAGGAAGTCCAGATTGTCCTTTGTCTCCTTTAATTCCATCAGGTCCTGTGATGCCACGAAAGCCTGAAGGTCCCGGGAATCCTGGATAACCTGGAGAGACACACAGTCGAGCAGACAGGTGAACAAGAAGTCCGACACACAGATGAGCAGAAAGCTGAAAAGACAAACAGATGATATAGGTATTGTATACCTGAGTTTCCAGTGTCTCCCTTCTCTCCAGGGGGCCCAGGGTTTCTGGGTACACAGGGTAGAGTCTCCCCTGCAGGATGGGTCAAACGTGGAAGGGTGTAAATGAACACAGTGTCAGAGTTGGTTATCACAAATTTTCCTGAATTATTCAAAGGTGAGTTCAGATTTATTCTTACCAGTAGCCCCCTTTGGCCCTGGTGGACCCTGGATTCCTGGAGGTCCGGGGTCCCCCAGGGCCCCCTGCTGTCCTATAGCACCGACTACACCTACTCCAGGGGAACCTGGGGGTCCTGATAATCCCTTTGGCCCTAGAAATCCTGGGAAGCCTCTTTCTCCAGGAGAGTTAGAGAAACTTTCACCCTGAAAAGAAGCAGATTTAGAGATGAAGAGTGAGAACAGAAGGACCAGGACCATCAGAGCTGCAGTGAGTTCAGAGGACCTCTCATCCAAAAGGCTTCTTTAGTTCAGAACTGACTTTTATTCAACACTGTTCTGTTCTACTTCCACATGGATGTGACATTTCTGTTTGTTCACCTGGAACATCTGACTGACCTGCGGACCGGGGTCTCCTGGGGCCCCAGGGAGCCCATCTAGTCCTCTTCTCCCTGAGAATCCTTGCCTTCCTTCAGGGCCCAGCTGGCCCCTGTTTCCCTTTTCACCTGGAAATAAAAGTCCAATGAATTCCTGAAACATATTGTAGGCGTTGTACAGTTGGGTGTTCACAGTTATCCAGAGGTGTGAACTCACCAATAATATCCACCACAATGAACTCTCCCTTCAACCCTTTGAACCCTTTGACACCTGGAAATCCAACTAGACCCTGCAAACAAAACAATCACATAAAGAACAAACAAACAATTTGAAGCACATCGACTTCTTGTTTGCTAACTCACCTGTTGTCCACTCTCTCCAACGTCTCCAGGTTCACCTTGCTCTCCTCTCTGCCCTGGGGCTCCTGGAGCTCCTGGAAACCCAGCATACCCTATGTCACCCACAGAGCCAGGAGGGCCCCTCAGTATAACAGGAGGGCCACAGGAACAGTCCCCATCAGTGCCTAAAACACATAGTGACAGAAGTTGAGGCTTGAGTGTGGAGTTCCTCAGGGAACTATTTTGGAGCCTCTGCTCTTTCCATCTAATTTTGACCAAATTTTGTAAAAATCTGAAAAATAAAATAAAAATAAATGAAGGTTTCCATGTACCACAGTTTTGAGAGTAAGCTAAAAAATATAGGCTCTTTAAAAACTCAAACAGTTGCCAATTATGTGTCGCTTGAAACTCGACATTAAAGGATTTTGTGCTTTGTTAAAAAACACATTTTAAACATTCTTTACAGCACCTGAGGAAGACCCTTAAACACAACATGGACGATTAGCTGACAGTGACCTTTGAAGCCTGGGAAGCCCTGAGCCCCTGGGGGTCCCTGTTGACCCGGCTCTCCAGATTCTCCTCTAGCCCCGGGAAGACAGTAACGACCTGACGAGTGAAACAAATAGGAAATAGACAGCATTGACTGACGAGTGTTGAATATATTTATTAAACTTGAAACAAACATGAAAAAACATGAACATGAGTTTGTTTGGTACCTGGATTCCCTGGCTCTCCCCTCAGTCCTTTGAGTCCAGGCCGTCCTGGTTTTCCAGGTTCTCCGGGTATGGGTCCATCGGTAAAGACTTGACCAGGATCTCCTCTGTCTCCCTTGGATCCTGGAACTCCGATCTGACCCACAGCACCTGTCGTTCCTGAAAAGGAACCATCAGAGAACCGTTTTCCTCTCATATCATCAAACACTTATTGTACCATAGAAACTGTACAACAAGAAACTTTTGTGCATTATGACATTTACCACATTCATTATATTTATAACATTGATAACATTTATAATGTTACCGACCAGGTATTAATCTGCCAGGGGCTCCTGGGGGTCCATGCATTCCCATCAGCCCCATGTCTCCCGGAGGGCCACTCGGTCCAGAGGGCCCAGGGTCCCCATCCTCACCTAAAAGAAGGAGGCAGATACATGACATCAGCAGCAGCACGCTGACATCAGCAGTTTGATGGCGTTATGTGTCGTTGTCAGTGACAGATTCAGCTGATGGATCAGAGCATGTTGATCTGTACCTGTGTGAGTGATGTCGGCCTCCTGAGGGAGCCCTTTAGGTCCTGGATCTCCCATCATGCCCTGGGAAAAGACAGGCTTGTTACAGACTGCAAAAGCTCTCTGATTGGTCAGAGCAGAAACGTTACAGATACACACTGACTGACCTTAGGACCTTCTCGTCCAATCAGACCTGGGAGACCTGGACTTCCTTTGATCCCCTGAAAACACAGACACACACCTTTAAAAAGATCCTGCGTTCTGATTGGCTGAGAGGTTGATTATCTATCGATACAAGGAAACGCAGAAAATGAACGAGGTTACTCAGCACATTAAATAAACCAACGACCCACAGTGAAAATTAAAACACTGGGAAACTAACAGGACTGTATAAATAATAAAAAACAATTTAAAATTAAAAGCAAAGTAAAAGTAACAATACAATAAAAACTACCAGCAGTAAAACTTACTGACCCAATTAAAAACTTGCTTCCCTCATTATTATTATAATTAACATTATTATAAAACATTTTGTACGTTTTGTATTGTGTCATCTCACCTTGAATCCTTTTCCTCCGACCAGACCAGAGCTGCCAGAAAATCCCTGAAACACATGAACACATCATCTGAGTTTGGATGCTGATGTTTGATTATTAATCTGAATATTAATGAGTCGATCAGATGTGTGTCTCTGTCCCTGTGTCTCTGTAACAGAATGAATTAATTCTCTGATCTGACTCGTCTTTACTTTATTTTTCTATATCTTTTTTACTTTATTAATACAAACCAACAAAACCAATCCCATTAATGCATTTCCAACTGATCCATAAGGTGATGATTGATAATGAATTACTCACCCTTGACCCAGGGAATCCCAGAATCCCCTTCTCTCCTTTGATTCCTGGAAGTGCGTCCAGACCCTGAGACCACACACACACACACACACACACACACACACACACACACACACACACAATAATCAATATCTGATCAATAACCTTCTGTTCTAATCTGATGACCAACCAGTGAATAATGCCCACATACCCACAATGTTTATGATAGACCTGTTAAAACTGTTGGAAAGCTGTAGAACATGTCAGAACCTCATAGAACCCGGCAGCAAACATTAGAACCTGATAGAATCTGATAACAGCTGATAAACAGTGGTAGAATTTCATAAACCTATTAAAACTGTTGGAACGCAGTTCTAGGTTATAACCCAGGGTTCCTTCAGCCTTGTTCTACGGGTTTGATCCGGTTTCTGAACTTACTGGAAGTCCATCGAGTCCACAGACGCCTTTAACCCCCCTAGGACCCTGAGAAAGCAACAGAGCCACACGTTAGAACCCAACATTAGAATCCGACATAAGAACCAACGGAACCAGATACAGCTGGGCCAAAGATCAGACTACCATAGAACTCCAAAAGAACAAAGACATACAATGATCTCAGCTGCAGCAAAACCAGCAGCTTCAGGACAGTGACAGTAGAACCAAAGTGGAACCACAGTAGAACCGCTGTAATCTGATTGGCTGTGAACGACTAAAGTCCCACCCACCTGTTCTCCTTTGATGTACAGGTCTTCCGGAGGGTCGACGTACTCAAACGGCCCTGGAGGCCCCTGGAGACCCTGTTCCCCCTGTGGAGAACACAGTACTTCACTGAATGTACAAGAACAAAAGATAAATCAGCTTCAAACGGTCCTGACTGATGCTCCAGTGGCCCCGCCCCCTCCTTGATGTCACTACAAGGGGAAGGGTCTGTTGTGAGGTCACGGAGGGGCGTGGTTTACCTCGTCTCCTTTCTGTCCGGGCAGAGATCGACCTTTTTCTCCCTGAAACACATCAGTCTGATCATTAACACTGTTAACACTGATCAATAATCAATATCCGGTCGCAGTTTACACCCACGGTGCTTTAACCACAGAGGCGTCAATTCATTTTTTACAGTGTTCTCATATTGTTCATTTTATAAATCATAAATTCTAATTTCAAATAAATAGAATCTTAGATATTTAAACAAATAAATGCAAAACATTAATGGTGTCAGTTTAATCTGAAGGTTAATCAATAACAGACTTGATTTTTCAGTTCCAGAGCAGCTGTTGTGTATATTAAGAAAATAAGATAGGGTAAAGTAAAAACAATACAATCATATTGTGAAAATTATACTTACAGGTGGACCCCTGGATCCAGGCAGACCTGGGAGACCCTGCACAGACACAGTATGCAACAACATTAACTGTCCTACTACTAATAATAATATTTTTACATCTAATTAAAACATTTTATTTATTATTGTGTTTCAGTTTCTGTGCCAACTCACGTTGGTCCCGTCCAGTCCTGCTGGACCCAGACCTCCAATTGGTCCAGGGACTCCCTGCTCACCCTGCGGGGTGGGGGTAACCAGGTTTAAACTCTCAGTGATATTTCAGGTTCACGTTTCACGTTTGTTTGTTTGTTTGTTTGTTTGTTTGTTCTCACCTGAAGTCCAGGACGTCCACTGGTCCCAGTCTCTCCCTGTCTCATACACACACACACACAGTAAGAATTTATGAAAAGCATTGAAACATCCAAATATCCTCTGCAGACATAACAACCTCCACCGTCGTAATGTTTGTTTTTATCAGAAACTCTCAAACTCTGTGCTGCCCTCCAGTGGATGTATTCCTCAACAACCATGCTAACATAGAGGACACATGTTAGCATGTGGACAGTGACAGTTACATCTTTTGAAACAGACATATTTCTTTTCATTCCTCAAAACGGAATAAACAATATTTGTATTTCTATATAATCATGATACATATAATTAGAAAAATACAACAATACAAAAAAGTACTAGAAAGAACGAATATCTAAGTGGGTGTGTGAATCAGATAATTACTGCATCACAGTTAAAAGAAACAAAACTGATTGGCTTTGGATTTACACAATATTATTTTGTTTCATTTACATGACATCAGTAATAAATGTTCTATTATCACACTGCTACTACAGGTACTCACAGGTGCTCCAGGGTACTGTATGAAGTAAACTGTTGGATCTCCTGGAAATCCCTTCAGTCCTGAAAAACCCTGACAACCAAAACACAGTTGCCATGGTGATGACTGAATATCACATTTCATTTACTTTACTTCGTATTAGAGTATACTTTGTTCTTTTCTAAAAACTAAAAGAACAATTTCTTCTGTTTCTAGTATCACAGGAAACACTGTATGGACCTTACCACATACTTTAATTTAAGACATTCAATGTTTGACTCACTAACCAGTTCTCCATCAGGTCCTTTTTCTCCTGGAAGTCCAGGATCGCCTCTCTGCCCTCTGGTGCCATTACATCCATCCAGACCCGGAAAACCTGGACCTCCAGCAGGACCTGGGTGACCCTGAACACACAAACACAAACCTCACAGTCTGACATCACTGGACCAATCAGAGGAGCTGACGGACTGATTGGGGTGGGGACTCTTACCGGGACTCCCTCTAAACCCGGAAATCCAAGAACACCGACACTTCCCTGAAACAACAGCAAACAATGGCAGTGTCAATAGTTCTGCACCGGTCTGTTCTACGCAAAGAGAGACAAGCTGTGATTCGTCAAATGAACAAAATAAACAAGTTGTGAATTCATCGTCACAAATCTGATACTGGACCAATCAGAACAAACAGAACCATCTACAGCAGAACCCTGTTTATTCACCACATCTCCTTTCAGGCCTGCAGCTCCTGTCGGCCCCTCGTCTCCTCTGTGGCCCTTTTCTCCCGGAGGCCCCTGAGGACCTGGGAATCCTGGGGGCCCCTGACGACCCTGTTCCCCCAGACCACCTGGAGTACCCTGCAGAACACAAGTACATGTTGATAAAAGCCTATAAACACTGTCAGAACATGTTAGTGATGGTTGGACACTGTTGTAGAGCAGTGCTCGCCAACCCGTCGATTGCGATCTACCGGTCGATCTCTAAAACCTTCGCTGTCGATCCCCGTTACCCTCTGGACTCTGGCTGCGCTTGCACCGCAGATCAGCTGTGTGTGGGTTGTCTGTTGTTCACGCACGCTGTGTGTCCGCTATACGGCGGAGCTGCAGGTTTATCTACTGCATCTCCTTCAATACAAGTCGGATTATGTACTAAACCAAATGACAGGACTGAAGACCAGCATCTTCAGCACTCCAGCGTTTCTGTTGTTGACGGAATCCATTCTTTTGTTTAACAAGGGTTTTCTATTTGAGGAGCGGAAGGTGCAGGCTTCATACTGTATACTACTGGTATTTATTTGAGTACACAGGAGTACTTTCAAGTACAAGGAAAAGGTCATATTTATGGACATATTCAAGGCAAAGCCTATATGTAAAAACATTGTGTAAACATGTTGAACTGAATCTAAATATTGGAACAAATGTGGAACATGCATCTGTTGCTACAGTGAAATCCCAGAGTCAGCTCTAATCCAATCTGAGTGATCTGAGCATGGTTCTACCCTGATTTCAAAATATAAGCACCTTGTTCAGTACAGAAGAGAAAGTGACATGAAGTGTCATCATCTGACCACAGGGGGGCGGTGTGACAGAGACAACAAAATACACACACACACACACACACACACACACACAGGTATTATAAGCCCCGAAATTTACCAAAGTCATTTGAGACTTTTCGTCTCTTTGTACGTTTCCATCAACTTCAACACTTTTCTGTTTCAGATGCTTCATATCAGCTGCTGTAAACATTCACTCATGGTTATTTTGTGCTAGTGTGTGTGTTAGTGTGTGTGTGACTGTGCTTGTGTGTGTGTGTGATGAGATGTGACAGTTGTGATCTCTGTTAGTCTCTCTCTCTGTTCGTCTTTCTCTGAAACCACTGATCTGTGAAATCACTGAGACAGACGCCTTCCCACAATCCTCTCTGCCTGTCTGCTGCCCCCAGCTGTACAAACACACACACACACACACACACACACACACACACACACACACACACACACACACTAACACAGGTTTTCTCTCTGTGGTGATGATCTGATAAATGCTGTTGTTTACAATCAGCTGATTGTAGTCACAGCAAACTGTTGTGACGTTTTCTGAGACATTTGATTGGCTCCTGAATTACATCAAGATAAAGTTGACAAAAGATCTTCACTCAACAAATGGAGGTTCAAACATCTGGACCACACCATGTACACAAACATCTGCTGAGTGTGTGTGTGTTCCTGCACTTAAATATTTGTGAGGACCATTTTCAGCATAGACCTACAGAGTGGAGACATTTTGTCTGGACCTGACTTCTTCAAAGGCTGTTTGAGGGTTCAGACTTTTAGTGTTAGAGTCAGGTTCAGGGTTGTGTGTGTGTGAGTGAGTGAGTGTGAGAGTGAGAGTGAGTGTGAGAGTGAGTGAGTGAGTGAGTGAGTGTGAGTGAGTGTGAGTGTGAGAGTGAGTGAGTGTGAGTGAGTGTGAGAGTGTGTTTGAGAGAGTGAGTGTGAGTGAGTGAGTGTGAGAGTGTGT